>CM075806.1:98085144-98275144 GCA_037975025.1 Excoecaria agallocha
AGGTTAAGCACTTACAATTTACAAATAATTGTTACAAATAAATAGTTATTTACAAATTATATAAGTCTTGAACCAAAAGTTAAATCCTTACTTCCATACCCTATAAACCTTTGATTTTGTGCTTTGGTTTTCAAGCTTGGTACTTTTGGATATTGGAATGCAATGCCTATGTTTTTCTATATTATTTGATGTCAATTTTCTCATAATCGTGTCTAAAACTTGAACTAGTTTAGTTTTGAGTATGAAATTTTGCCTAAAGGAACAAATTTCTTTGTTTTCCTTTTCCATTGAATTATGTTGTCTTGATAGCATGCCTTTATATTGGGGATTGACCTTCTTCATGGGGGATTATGTTATAACTTATGGTACAATGTTAATCTTTTGAATTGGGCATGTATTTACTTTAAGTGTGGCAAGTGAAGCATGAACTTACTATGCAAATAGGTTTAGTTCAAGTTGTTTGTTTAGATTGCATCAAGTTCTCTTTTGTTTAAATGCATTGCATAGTTCAACTACTCAATTCATTTTTAATTATGCTACTCAAGGTATGTATATTTGTGTGTGTAACTTGTGCAAGCATTTACCCTTCCTTTTGCCTTAAATTTGTGTGCTTTACACATGGAATATTTTTTTATTTAATTGTGGTTAGTTTTTCTTTTTTCATGATGAAATGAGCCAAGCTTAATGAAAATTGTCTACTTTTATAGTGGCCCCTAAAAGAATGTGAACTGAAGTAGGATCTTCTTCATTCACTCATCTCAAAGCAGGGGCAGAATGAGTTCCCTCTTAGGTTCATAATGAATTTCATTCAAATTGGCCTACATTTGCATAAGCAGAGTATGTGGCTACCCTATACATTAACATAAAGCTTATGAAAGAGATAAACATACGGGATGAAGTGGGGAGATTAATAACCAATATGGGCTAGATAAAATTTATTAGTAAGAGGGAGAATGTTTATCCCCACCTCACTAGGGATATTATGGCCACAGTAAGAATTAGGATAGGCAAGAACAGTAGGACTGATGAGGGGTATGTAAGTTTTTGGCTTAATGGTACATCACACTGAATGAGCTTTAATGATTTCTCCCACTACTTGGGATTCGACACCTACGCTACAAGGAAAATCGATAATTTAAGCAAGCATGAAATTTGGAATGGGATCTATGATGAAGTGGAGCTTACTATTTTTTATGCTAGTAACACCAAAACCCACCACTTGAAGAACCACCTACTAAGAATCATGCATAGATACTTAGCCTTAGCAGTATTTTCTCACCTCAAAGGCTCCAGGAATGTGAATGCTGATGACACACTCATTTTATATGCTATGGAGAATTCTATTTCGCTCAATAAAGCCATGTCTATTACTGCCAAAATAGATGAGCTAAGGACCTATCACAAGAGGGCCTAGAAGATTGCCTTTAGAGGTATTGTCACCACTTTGGCTAGGGCTTTAAATCACATAAATCTAGGTAGAATAGTTGGTAACCTAATTATTATTGATAAAAAGATGATAAAGAAGATGTCAATGATCATAGATGACCTAAGGTTTCTAAGGCAGGGTTATACTATGATAGAGAGCCCTATCGGAAGAATTTCATTAAGCAAGCAACAGAGCTTCAGAGGGCAGAGGCTGCAGCTGTCACATTATCTTCGGATCAGTATATGGTGATCATGACTTATCTGGACACCATGTCAGAAAGAATGGACCATATTGTCGCAACATTAGGCATGATAAAGTCACGTTTCAACCACCATTTCCCTCCACCTCTATAGAAGTGACCTATTTCAAGGATTTTCCTCAACCCCAATGTTTTTGTGAATGATATATTTGTATTTTATTGAGGGCAATAAAATTTTAAGTGTAGGATAAGGCTATTTTGGAGATAAACTCATTTTGGACTTATTTTGTTGTATTGTTTTTACTTATCACCATAGTAGTTTTAGTATTTATGTTTATTTTACAGTGAGTAGTTAATTTAGTATATTTAAACTTCTTTAATTTTTAGTTATGATATATTATGTTTAATGTTATATGGTTGTGTTTAGTTGCTTCCCATTTATAATTTTAACTGTATTTTTTCTTTAATTTGTTTTTCTCTATTTATTTTATAGCTTTTGTTTATTTTTTCAATTTAGTTTACAACTTTTATTTGTTTTATAGCATTCATTTTATTCGTGTTTTATAGTTTTTATTTTTATTGTTATTGTATTTGGTTGTTATTAATACTTGAACATTTTAGTTTAGTTTGCCCTCAATTAGTTTCCGTTGTGAATAACTTAAACTTAAATTGATAAAAAGTCATTTAGGATAGTTAAATAACCAGAGAGTAGTTAGTTTTTAATTATCTTTCCGTTATTGTTTAGGTTTAACTAGATCAATACCAGTAGGTCTCCAAATAAAATGCACACTTTAGCCCTATTTTTAGAAAAATTAGAAAAATCGGTGTATAAAAGTGATCGAATGGGAATTCTAGAGCACTAAAACCTTCCTCATCATAATTCAAAGCATTCAAAATAATTCCAATACAAGGATAAAAATGATTTAGGCATGATTTTATTATTAAGCCTCTAAAAGACTTTTGACCTACCTTTTGTATGCTGTATCCCATGCAAAGCCCTTTGAACCTATTGAGGAATGCTAAATGCATGCCAATTCTATAATTTTTGTCTACATTTATTTGATTTTTCCAGCCTAAAAGCCTTTTATCTTACCCTTATAGAATTGGCCATTCTAAGAGTGAGTAAGAAAATTTTTTGGGAATTAATGTAAAGATGAGTACAAATGAGGGTTGTATTTTGATCAGAATATTAGAAGTAGGACACCTTGCAAATGTCTAGGAATATTTATAGAATGTAGTTGTATTCTAGTGAGAATGTTAGTAAGCCCCCACATCTTAAAAAAAAAGAAAAGAAAAGAAAAGAGAAAAAAAAGAAGAGAAAAAAAAAGAACTAAAATAAAATGAAATAAAGTTTTAATTCATAGTTCAATATAAGTGTTGGGTAGCCTAGTGGTAGGAGAGAAGGAATTTTACCCCTTGTAGCTTAATTAAGCGAAGGCACTTCTTAGCAAAAATTTTTGGTGATTTTCTTCTCTTAGAAATCTCCTTTTTTTGGGCGTTAGTGTTCTGCATTCTAGGTAGCCTAACATTGAACGATGTTTTTGAATCAAGTGAGGGTATAGAGTAGATAAATTTTTAGAGTGTAAATAGGGCAAGTGGAAGTAGCGAATGGTTTTTCTAGTTTGCATACCTTTTACTTTCCTTTGTTAACCATACCCTGACTGTGTTACAACCCATCTAAAACCTAATGATTTTGCTTTGTTTAGAGTTGTTTGTGATGATGACCTTCAGGTTTCAATGCTAAAGGAGAGGTCATGGCATTGCTTGAGTTTCAAGTGCGAAATAGCGTATGTAAAATTTTGCATACGAATTCTTTTCTTGATTGTCAAATTGCACTAGAGTTTTAAAGTTCATAAGTTATCATTTAGGCCTAGCACACACACACTAGGAGACTAGCGAGTATGGTTTACTTTGAATTCTTTTCAATTTAGGATGACCATTAGTTACTTTTAATTTAGTATTGTTTAGCTTTTTTTGAATTTGCGATTTCTCTCTTCAAATTTAAGTATGCAGGATTGTGGTCTGTTTTTGTGCTCTAGGGTAAGCAAAAGCTAAGTGTAGGGTACTTGATAACTCTGATTATTTATTTATTTATAGTGTATTTTCATCTATGTTTATATCTCTTTTTGCGTATTTTTCATGTCTTAAGTGCTAAATTTTTCTTTTTATGCCAAATAGAATAATATTAAGATTTATGAAGTTTAGTGTATTTAATAGTGCAATTTTGACTTTTGTGCATAAAAGTTAACTTGCACATGGTGGAGACCAAAGTGTCTCAATTGTGTGCATTTTATAAATCCCAAAATGCACCTTTTTACTAAAAGAGCATGGTTGAGACCATTTGTCTCTACCGTGTCCAATGCAAAGTTCGAGGATGATTCAATCCTGGAGGGTGTGCATGACTGAGACTAAAGTATATCAATCGTGTCCTATACTATTTTAACTAATTGGATATGAATAAAACCAAAATGTATCCATCATGTCCGTTTGGAAGATCATATAAAAGCTACAATCTGTTTGGTTTTAAATGAGTTTTTAAGTTTTTTGTTAGATTGTTTTTATAGGGTTTTAAGCTTCTGTAAGTATGACGTAGTTTTTCATATTTTATGGTTCCATACTTGTAAAGCTACATTTTTATATAGAATTTATACTTACAATATAACAAACACCATAGTTTTAGCTTAAGTTACAGAAGTTATAGTTTATGTTCAGTCAAATTTTAGCTTAGAGAAGAAGAGAGAAAGCAACTTCAATCTCAGATCTACATTTTACAATAGGTTTAAGAGTTTCTTCTTTCCTTTTCCTAGTTATTTTCATTATGTTTAGTAAGTAGTTTTATAGTTGCATGGGAATCTTTGAATCCTCTTATCTATGTAAGAAAATAAACTTATTTGCTTATATATATATATATATATATATATATATATATATATATATATATATATATATCATATGTTTCTTTTCCCTTGTGCTTATCTTGATATGGATGTTATTCAAGTATTTATGCTATGAATCTTATTAAAGTTGATGGATTTATGCTTGTTTAATAGTTATATCATGTATGCTCTCTTTTTACACACATGTTCTGTATGTTTGATAACATTTTTGGAATATGAGCTATTAGATCTAGGGTTTATATGTTGTAGATCCAGAAATAGAGAGGAAAATGAATGGGTATTGGATTGGTTGGCTCCAGAATAGGAAACTAATTTGTATCTAGTATTGGGACCTATGCTTATACTAGTTATTTGGTTGGCTTCGGAATGTGAAATCATATAGTTATAGTAGTTGGCTCCGAAATGGAACACTAGGGGTTTAGATAGGTTATCCATATATGAGATATATAAATTTTAAGTTAAAATGAATCTTAAATTGGGAATGGGGAGGATTTGATTCCCGGGCAACATTTTTTGTCATTGTTATCTATTTATTTATTCTCTATTTTTATTGCTTTTGTTTAATTCATACTTTGTGTTTAAGTTACTTTTATATTAATTGTTAAAATTGCTAATTACAACATAAACCAACAAACAATTGGGATATTCTTTAACATATAACTTCAGTCAATCAAGTATTCTTGTATGAGACCAGTTTCCTTGGGTTTGATATCTTGGGATCCTAAAAACACTTCACTTTGTTGCTTGTCAATTCAATACACTTGTTAAGTGAACTGAATAAGTTTTTGGGACTATTGCTAGGGAACATTTGCATTCTTATTTGCATATTTGATTATTTGTTTTCTGTATTTATCTTTTATTTACTTTTGTTTGCTTATTCTTTCTAGGTGATTTTGGTGTATGAACAAATTGCGCCCATAACATCATTTAGCACTATTTGACCCTAAAATCGAAAGGACTTTCCATTGGAGAAGGAGATAAAATCAAAATAAAAACATGAATGATCCTATAAATTTGGATGTGCCTCTTAAGGATGGAGAAGGATAAGGGCATCAATAGGAAAGAAATCAAGGTGGTCAAAGACCAAGGACCATTTAAGATTATGCCACTCCATGATAGAATGAGGAGCATAGGACATTGGTGCTACCTCGATAATAGTATTTTATGCTGAAACCTATAATGATCACCATGGTTCAAAGGAACCAATTCTCAGGATTGGAGATTAAGAACCCGCACAACACTTGGATATCTTTTTAGAGATAAGTTACATAGTCCAAATACAAGGGGTGTCAATGGATGCAATACAGTTAAAGCTTTTTCCTTTCACATTCATAGGGAAAGTAAAAAAATTGGGTATCAATGCTTCTAAGTTAATCTATCCATTCATGAGAGCAAATGCAAGAAAAGTATTTGATTAGGTTTTTCCCACCCATAAAGATAGGTAGTATAAGGAAAAACATATACAATTTTCAACAATTGAGTGATGAATCATTTCACAAAGCTTGGGAACGATTTAGGAGATTGTTGAAAAGCTATCCACACCATGAGATTGCAATGCATCAATTGATGTCAACATTCTATGCAGTGTGTAATCCTACTATAAGATCTATATTTGATGCAGCGTCTGGGGGGAGCTTTATGAAAAAAATACTGGAAGAGACATTTTTATTTCTTGATGAAATAGCAATGAATGAAGCTTAATGGGCCAACATAAGGGCAGTGACCAAGAGATAAGGGGTTCACAGTGTATTGTATTATTGAAAGCTCAAATTGAGCTATTGAAGAAAGAGCTTAATGGGTTGAGAGTGTAAAATATTGTAGCAATTAGCCAAGATGGGAGTGATTTTAAAGAATGTAACTTAGGAAATGAATCAAAAGTGATTGAAACTTACACTCAAGGAATGGGAGAAGTGAATGCATTACATGATTACAAGGGAAAATGACCCATTTAGTAATCATTACAATCCCAGTTGGAGGAATCACCTTAATTTTTCAAGAGCCCCATTTAATGAACCCACATATGCTCAAAGAAACCATAATCATACTTATTATCAATAATACCAACCTCTAAGAGTGAATACTTATTTCCAAACACCATACTAAGCACCTCAAGCCCATCAAACATAATTCCAACCTTTCAATTTCTAACCTAGATAACCCTCACCACAAGAAAAAAACCAAATCAATAAGAGATGTTTTCTAGCTTTATGTCAATTCATAACCAGCCAAAATCAATTCATGACCAGCCAAGAGGCAAGGTGAAAGGCTTAAGAATAGTTGAATAGGAACCAGGATGCAGCGATGAGGAATTTGGAAACTAAAGTTGGCCAAATAGCAAATTTTATCTCTATAAGGCCACTTTATGCTTTTTCATCGAATGTTGATCGAAATTCAAAAGAGGAAGTGAAGGCCATCTCATTGAAAAATGGTAAAGAATTGCTGATTGAGGAAAAAGGTAACCAATCTTCTTCAATTTTGGTGGAACCTATGACGTAGGTATGTGAATCTAACCCCAAAATTTATATTAAAATGTATGAATCTATGAAGAAAGGTAAGAAAGTTTCGTTTGAAAAGCAATCCAATAAAGGGGAATCCTCATTACCTTTCCCTATTATCGCTAGCAAAGATAAAAGTGGTGATCAAGTAGCTAAGTTTTGGATATGTTAAAAAAACTGCATATAAATTTACCCTTTATTGATGCTTTATTACATATCCCTAAATATGCTAAATTCTCAAAGAAAATTTATTCTAACAAATTTAAGTTAGAAGGGCTTGGGATAGTATGTTTATCTGAGAATTGTAGTGTCGCCTTAACTAACAAATCACTAAGGAAACTTGAGGACTTTTGAAGCTTCACACTACCATGTGAACTAAGGGGAACCTTGTTAGGCATTCTCTGTATGATTTAGGTGCAAGCATTAATCTCATGCCTTATTCACTTTGCAGAAAGCTAAATTTAGGAAACCTAAAGGAGGTAAGCATATTGCTATAATTAGCTAATAAGTATATCAAGAAACCTAAAGGGAATATAGAAGACTTGTTAGTGAAGATTGGAAAGTTCATTTTCCTGTTGGACTTTATAATGCTAGAGATGAAAGAAGACTAGAAAATTCCATTAATAGTTGGATGACCATTTCTAAACACAACAAAGGCACTGATAGATATGCATGAGAAAATAGTCACTTTAAGGTTCAATAACAAGAATCTGATTTTTAAAGTTACCAAAATTATTGAACACCCATCATTCAAGTTTGTAGAGTCAATTTGTTATGTCAAAAACTAACCCGAAAAGATGAAAATCAAGTTTAGAGAAATGATACTAGACGAGAATTTAGGAAAGTGGCTAATTAATCTTAAAAAAGGAAACTATGTAATGGCTAAAAGTGAGAGTTCACTAACCAAGTGGCATGAAGGGAAATTGCCAGATAATTATAAAACAAACTCTGAAGAAAGGTGCAGTCAATTAACTCACGATCTAGTGTCTCAAGATGAATTCAGGTTTGGTGTAAGGGCAGTGAAATACGAGCCCTTGGATGTGCTGTAAGCTTATTTAAAGTCGAGCTAATGACTTGTTAAGCCCATAACTTCTTCTAACCTTATCTCTGAACTTATTTTTGTTGAAGTTTGTTAATTTTTTTGAATTTACGTTATTGTTTTGCCTCTTTGTTTTAGTTAAATAAGTGGTGATAAATGAAAATTGAATGCTTGTTAAGTATCTTTGTGTGATTGTGCATGAAGGAGCATGTTTAAATTTTCAAAGTTTGCAAACATTTGTTTGGATTTGGCTGAGACCATTTTGTCTCAATCGTGTGCCTTTTGTAGTGTAAGTTCCAGAAGGTGTCACTCAGTTGAGACCACTTTATTTTAGCCGTGTAAAAGATTTTTAGGTCGAATACAGTAAGGGCCACACAGCTAAGACTAATTGGCCTCTGCCATATCCATTTAAATATTCAATCCAGTAGGGGTCATATGGCTGAGACCATTTGGTCTCTATCGTGTGTAATTGCATTTATTTTTCATACAGAAGGTATCACACGGTTAAGACCATTTATCTCTATCGTGTGCATTGATAACTCCAATTTAATGTTTACTTTTAGCATATTTTTATCTATATTTATGTCTCATTTTACGTGTTTTTCTTATTTTAAGTGTTAAATTTTTCTTTTTATGCCAAATAGGATTATTTTGAGATTCATTAAGTTTTTAAGTGTCTAATTGTGTAATCTTGAATTTTGTGCAAAAAATTGGCTACTACTTAGCTGAGATCAATTGTCTTATCCATTTGCCTTGAAGATCCTCAAATGCACCATTTCACAAAGGGACTTGGTCAAGACCACTTGTCTCTATCATGTTCAATGTAGAATTTGAGGTTGATTCAGTCTAAAAGGATATGCACGGCTGAGATTTGGCTAAGATCATTTATCTCAACCGAGTCCTGCAACATATTAGTACAAAAGCTGCATCCTATCTAGCTAAAAAGGAGATCTTTTTAGGTATTTGAATTCTAAGGTTTTTCTCTGTAGTTTTAGCTCATAGTTCTTCATACTTTAGGGTTTATATACTTAGTTTCTATAGATTTACTTGTAAAAATTACATTTGTAAGATAGTTTATACCAAAAATACATAGACATAGTTTAGTTTATAAAGAAAAGTTCCTATTTTCAATCAAGTTATACCAAAAATACATAGACATAATTTAGTTTATAAAGAAAAGTTCCTATTTTCAATCAAGTTCAACTTGGAGAAGAAGGGAAAAGCTACTACAACTTTAGATCTATATCTCTAAATGGGTTTAAGAGTTTTTTCTTCCCTTTTCTTTGTTGTTTTCATTATAAGTAGTGAGTAGTCATTTTGTTGTTTGGGGATCTTTGAATCCCCTAACCATGTAAGGATATGAACTTCTTTGCTTAATACATATTTTATATGCTTCTTTTCCCTTGTGCTTATCTTGGTATACATGTTATTCAATTATTTATGTTGTTAATCTTATTCAAATTGATGGATTTATTCTTATTTAATAGCTATGTCATGCACGCTCTATTTTTCTTCACATATTCTATAGTTTTAATGGCATTTTTGGAATGAAAGTTGTTAGATCTAGGGTTTATGTGTTGTAAAATTAGAAAAAGAGAGGAAATAAATGGGTATTGAAGTAGTAAGCTCCAAAATGGGATACTAGTTCATATTTAGGTCTTGGGACCCATGCTTAAATTGGCTATTAGATAAGCTCCAAAATGGGATATTGGGTAGTTAGAGTAGTAGGCTCTGGAATGGGATACTAAGGGTTTAGATGGGTTGTCCACGTCTAAGATATATTAATGTTATGTTAAAATGAATCTTGCATAGGAATAGAGAGGATTAGATTCCTAAACAACATCATTAGCCATTGTTAATTTTATCCATTTCATAATTTCTGCTTTTATTGCTTTGTTTAAGTTGCTTTGTGCTCAAGTTACCTCCATATTAATTGTTAATTTTACAAATTACAATAAAATCAATAACAACTGAGATATTCTTTTAACACTTAACTCTAATTAGTCAAATATTCTCGTGCTCACCTTATTCCCTTGGGTTTGATAACTCAGAGTCTTAAAAATACTCCACTTTACTACTAATTGATTCAATACACTTGCTAAAAATCGACCAAGTTTTTGGCACCATTGCCGAGAATCATTAGTATGTTTAATTGCATACTTAAGTGATTATTTTATTTGTTTTTCATTTACTTATTTTTGTTTGTCTATTCTTTTTGGGGTAACTTCGTGTATGAGCATATATCTATTATGCTTTTTCTAAAAGCTTAAATACCGTGGTATATGGTGTACCGATTATAGTATTTCAGATATCGATCCCACGAGGAATGTTGATTGAAATTATTCACTATTATTACTTAATTTTAATTTTGTTTACAATGTTCATAATTGAAAATTAATTCTAAAACTACTCTATTGTGTAAAAAATTAAATCCTAGTTTATGATAATCAATGAAGACCATTTATGTAATGAAAAGCTAATAATCATGCACTTGAAACCATCATTTCAATAATTATTTATAATCTTATCAGCAAGACAAGTTAGAATATATTTCTAATCCACTCTCTCGACATGAATTAGAATGCCTAGAACATGCAATTAAAATGCTAATCCTTAACACTCGTTAATGAACTAGTTAATTCTACTTACACATTTTATGATTATTCACCAACCTATAGCAATTATCTCCATATGCGATCTCTCAAACTATGCTTTGATAATGAATTTCCTATTAACTATCAGAAAGATGTTGCTCTCACTAACTCTCTTACTTATAACCACTTTGATGATTTTCAGAAAAGGAATTGCCATTTAAGTTCTTTTTCCTTAAATTATAATAATACTAATAAAGTTTTAATAGCAAATTCTACATACAAAGACTATCAATGTAAATGGAAAATAGAAAATCATTCATATAAATCAAATGCCTAAATAATATTCATTTATTAAGTGCAAAGAAGAAGTAAAAATAAGAAATAAAAGAATGGGATCTCTAAACCCTTTTTCCTTTCACCAAAAATAGACTTTTTCCTTGCTTGTCTTCTCCTCAAACCATGAAAATAAAACTTATAGTTAATATGCTAAGCTATTGTTCTCAAATTACAAAATCAAATCTAATCATCCCCCTATCCTTTCTATTTTAGTTAGTATTTATATCACTCTAAAAGAAATGTCCCATCAAATGGCCCTTCAAAAAGGTTGTAAATCTTGATCAAATAACACAACTCTTGAAGATCAACTTCCTCACCAACCGCTTCTTGTCGCGCATGGTGCGCCTAGGCTTGGCTCACAATTCCCTCGTAGTCTGTCGGGTATGCTCTCCTCCATATGCTGTCGCGACCCCTAGCCATTGTTGCCCTCATGACAATAGCTTTTGTAGCACTAACTTTTCTCCTTCTTCTCCAAATGATGTCCTTTAAGCTCCAAACCATTCCCTTACTCCTATAAAACAAATAAAACACCGATAAACACACAAAACATATAAAAGCAACAAAATACACATAAAATACCAACACATTAAACATTATACTCAACAAAACTACATATAAAAACATAATACTTTATAAGCTTTACAAGCTCATATCAATTCCCCACACTTGAACTTTTGCTTGTCCCCAAGCAAAACCTAACAAACAAGCAAACAACACACACACAATTTTGGAGCTCACACTTATATTTGGCAAATATTTGAAACCCACATGCAGAAACATTCATCTCTTCACAAATTTAGCCTAAATATGCAAATTCTCAAACCAAACCATTATCCATTAAACTTAAACAACTATGCACATATGGAAAATTATGAAGTAGCAAAGCATAAGAATGTATAAACTTAAGAACTTGAATATCTTAACACATGTAAACATTATTCGACACCAAATATTGCATAAAGTAGTTCTCACTTAAACAATATATTCATAAAGCACTCAATCTCTTGATGTGTTTATGGGTTAGTGATTCTCTCATTCCTTAAATATGCTATTGCCTACCATAAGCTTGTAATTAGTAAACATCTCCACTACTAGTATATAATGTTACATGAAATCAAAAGGGTTTTACAAGGGTTGTAACTTGGCTTAGGTTAGAGGTAGGAAATATTTTTGGTTTAAGCAGCTTAAATTGTGAATAAAAATAACATCATTATATCATAGGAGATTTAATTAAGAATCTAAGCATTGCATGATGTAATTTACTTCTCATTTGCCCTTCTCAATGGCACACAACTACTAGTTTCTCTTGTTCTTTCTTTTTTCTTTCTTTTTTTCCTTTTCTCTTCTTTATTTATTTTTATTTTTTTTTTCTTTTAATTTTTAAAAAACTAGCCTTGTTCTAATATTGATCCTAGAGAAGAAGGAAATTTCTTTAACTCATATTTAAAATACCATCATGCTTTTATTAACAATATATATCTCTTAATTATATAGCAATTTATCTCTCTTCATAAAAGGGTAACACAAAGAAATGGATTTTTTTTAGCAAAGGATATTGGCTAATTACATGTTATTCAACAAAAATAGGTTAAAGGCTCAAAATTGGCTACCTAAAGTCAAAAAGGTAATTCTTTTTAAAGCAAGCCAAAAATGGTTTATCTAAATGCCCTTATCAATTTTTATGCTCATCACATACTAAATGTAATCTCAAAGTTTACCAAGAACAAATTCTAGAGGAAATGGCATATTAAGGCTCTCATACAAGAAAAATATCAATATACAAGGCTCAAAACTCACTTAAGTTATAGGTCAAATTACCCTAAGCAATAAATAGGCAAAAATAGTCTTTTATACATGTGAAAAGATACTCAACTTAAAAAGAACCTACACTAAAATGCTTTGCTAAGTCATGAATTTCACTATGTACATTAATTATCAAAGTAAAATGAAAATGATCAGCCTAAAAAATTTGCGTAACTAGACTAAAAATGATAGAAATTCAAGCTAAAGCATGCACTGATTTCCAAATATGTTCCAAATACATAAGCTCCAAAATTTAAATTCACAACACAATATACCCATAACAATAAACAAAAACATGCAATCAACATAACCTGTATTGAAGGGATATCATATGGCATATACATGATGATCACGCAGCGAAAAAGTTAAAAATTTAGATCATACATGCCACGCAATATACAATAAAGAATCGAAACATGCAATTTTAGGATTTTTGAAAACTTACAAGTTTAGATGCACTTCAAAACTTGATTTTGAAGATGACCAGCAAATAAGATGGACTTATATGCCTTAGATCTTGATCACCAATGCCAAAAGAGCTGCCTTTACACCACTCCTCTCTATGCTCCCACACACACTAGAAAGGATGGGTTAAAATAAGAGTGCTATCTCTAATCTTTTAGTATTTGGTAATGGGATTGGTTTGAAGCCACAAGATCTGATCTTGTTCTTCTTTTAGGTTGCTATTGCTGCCCAAGAACATAAGAGATAAAGAAAGAATTCTTTCTCTTGAGAGTGACGGCACTAGAGAGATAATTGTCACAGTTAGGTTAAAAAGAATGAATCAATTTATATCATTAATTTAGGAAAGATAAGTAATGCTGAAATCCCTTAGAATTAGGAATATTTTCAGCCTTCATCACTTCCTAATTAAGTAATTTAAATTGATGCAAATTCTCTTAGGTTTTAAATTCAAATTAATTTAAAATGACATAAAACATTTAATCAAAACAAACTTACTTCTTTAGGGTAAGTGGTTGCCGAATTCAACTAGGGTACCTAGCTTGAATTTTGCCCACATTAATTCCCTCTTAAGTATTTTATTTTGATTCAAATATAATTTAGGATTTAATACTCAATTAATTTAATTAATCCAAGATAACTAATTAATTAAAATTAAACCTTGTAGGCCGAATTTCTCTCTCTCATGGACCAAGGTCCATTTAGCAATTTTCATACCCATTACATACATTAATTTGACTTTAAATGAAAGCCCAAATTAATGCCTAATACACTATTTAAATATTTTAAGCCCAATGTTTTATGTGTGATCCATAGGTCCATTTAATATTGACAATGAATTAATAAATTAATTTAAAGGCTATATATATTCTCTAGCAAGATATTATAGCATTTCAAATTAAATGAAAATGCAAATGACATTTAGTGACCTAATGCAATTTTACATAGTCCCTTACCCATAAATATCAGAATTAATATAAGGTATGAAACTAGTCATCCTTATATATACTAATTCCTTTCTTGATATTTCAGTGACACTGAACTCTTAGATAAATAATGATTACTCATTATTTTATCTCGATATCGCCATACACTTCTCAGTTCACTGATCAAGTGGTCGATGATATTTTCTCTCTTATTGAGAGGGGTAATCCCTTTGCTTCTCTTATGCTCTCTAACATGAATTAGTGCATACCCATACTTGTCACCCTATTACGAGTACGTTAGGTTTATTTCAAAGTAAACAGTAATTCATAAAGAGTTTCATAGAGATTTTAGGTTTAAGAACTCCGATGCAAAACTTGCACATGAGAAACACTTATGACTTGTACCATGTAATGTTCTCATTAATTGATCGAATCCAGATACCATGTTCTAAACATGTATCTATGATCTCTAATTGACACTCTATCCCTTATGATCCATAAGACAGAACTCAACTTATCAGAGAGAGCATACTAGTCTTAATTCATTTGTTATTCCCATAACTATGATTGACTAGGGATATTTAGAATGAAGTCTACATTGTTTTAAGGTCTTACAACCATGTGCCTTACACATGGTAACTTAAATTGAAACAACATTCTTAAATAGTTCTATCAATTGATATGCGCAGGAATACAATTGGGGCTAGGGCTTACACTAATAATCTCCCACTAGCACTAGTCCCAATTAGGCATAGCCCTAATACCGAACGCTCTCAAATGAGCTACGTGCAGATTTGGACGCAAATGTTTCGTTTAAGGATCTACTACATTGTTTTCACTTGCTATCTTGCTAATCTTGATGTCCTCACAATCAATTATCTCTCTGATCAGGTGGTACCTCCTGAGTATGTGTTTGGATTTCTGGTGTGATTGGGGCTCTTTGGCCTATGCAATGGCCCCGTTATTGTCATAGAAAATTTCTAATGGATCTAGGATGCTTGGGACCACTCCTAATCCTGAAATAAAATTTCTAATCCAAATAGCCTCCTTTACAGCCTCACTCGCTGCAATATACTTAGATTTTGTAGTTGAGTAGGCAACAGTCTCTTGCTTTGAGCTTCTCCAGCTGACAGCACCACCGTTCAAAACAAAAATAAAACCAGATTTTGATCTTGAGTCCTGAGTGCTGGTTTGAAAAGTAGCATCAGCATAACCTTGTATGATGAGCTCTTATTGACCACCATACACTAAGAAGTGATCCTTAGTCCTTCGTAGGTACTTTAGAATCCCCTTTACAGCAGACCAGTACTTTTCACCAGGGTCTTACTGAAACCTACTAGTTATACTCAGTGCATGAGCAACATCCAACCTAGTACATAACATAGCGTACATGATAGATCCAATAGTAGATACATATGGGATTTTACTCAAGTTATCCTTCTCCTTTTTAGTTTTAAGACATTGTTCTTTAGTCAAAGGAACTCCCAAAGCCAAAGGTATATACCCTTTCTTTGAGTCTCCCATACTAAAATGCTTTAGTACTTTATCTATGTACTTTTCTTGACTTAGTCCCAAAAGCCGATTCGATCTATCTCTATAGATCTGAATACCAAGTATTGTCTCGGTTTCACCTAAGTCATTCATTAAGAAACACTTTCCCAACCATTGCTTAACCTTTTGCAATGTTGGAATGTCATTCCCAATGAGAAGGATGTCATCCACATATAGGACCAGAAATACTATTATGCTCCCACTAACCTTCTTGTACACACAAGGCTCGTCTTCATGTTTGATGAAGTCAAATTCTTTGACTGCTTCATCAAAATGGAGATTCCAACTCTGGGATGCTTGCTTTAATCCATAAATGGATTTTTGAAGCTTGCAAACCTTCTTAGGATGTTTGGGATTGACAAAACCCTCATGCTGTGTCATATCCACATCTTCAAGTAGATTTTCGTTGAGGAAAGTAGTTTTGACATCCATTTGCCATATCTCATAGCATGATATGCACCTATGGCAAGCAAGATCCTAATGGACTTGAGCATGACTACAGGCGAAAAGGTCTCGTCATAGTCTACACCATGAGTTTCCTGAAAAACTTTTGCTACTGGTCTACCTTTGTAGGTCTCATCAGCTTTGAGTTTAAATAGCCACTTGCATTCAATTACCTTAGCACCTTTCGGTGGATCAACCAAGGTCCAAACTTGGTTATCATACATTGATTACATCTTGAATTTCATTGCTTCAAGCCAATTTTTTAAGTCAGGGATCTCATTAGCTTCTCGGTAGGTAGATGGATCCTCATGTTCCACTAACTTAATAGTGTCACTATCGGTGATTAGAAATCCGTATCTCTCAATATCCTGATGTACCCTACCATACCTTTTAGGTTCTTGTTCAATGGGTTCTTGTTCCATAATGGGTTGTGAACTTGATCCCATTTCCAACTCATCCTCTACAGGAGTTTTTGGCATTTGAATTTCTCTAAGTTCTACTTTACTCCCACTGTCTTTCTTGAGAAGGAATTCCTTTTCCAAGAAAACAGCCTTGCGAGCAACAAATACTTTGTTCTTGGCTTGTGAGTAAAAGTAGTATCCTTTTGTTTCTTTGGGATAACCTATAAATAAGCAGATAGTAGATTTGGACTCTAGTTTGTCAGATGTTAATTCCTTAACATGTGCTTCATAGCCCCAAATCCTAAGAAATGACAAATTGGATTCTTTCCTAATCCATACCTCGTATGGTGTCTTCTCAACTGCTTTAGTAGGAGTACGGTTTAGTAGAAACACAGTAGTTTCTAATGTATAACCCCAAAAAATGACAGGAAGATTGGCTTGACTCATCATCGATCGAACCATGTCCAATAGAGTTCGATTTCTCCTTTCGAACAAACCATTCCATTATGGAGTTCCAGGAGGACTGAGCTGTGAAATAATTCCACACTACTTCAGATGACCATCAAACTCTTGGCTTAAGTATTCGCCACCTTGATCTGATTGAATGGCTTTTATACTTTTGCCAAGTTGGTTTTCTACTTCGTTCTTAAACTCTTTAAATTTCTCAAAAGTTTCAGATTTGTACTTTATTAGATAGATGTAGCCATATCTACTGAAGTCATCTGTGAAAGTTACGAAGTAGCTAAAAGCACCTCTAGCTTGTGTACTTAATGGTCCACATACATCGGTGTATATTAGTCCCAATAAGTCACTAGTCCTTTCACCTTTCTTGTTAAAAGGACTCTTTGTCATCTTTTCATGCAAACATGGCTCGCATGTATCATAAGATTCTAAATCGAATGACCCAAGCACTCCACATTTGTGGAGTCTTGAAATGTGATTTTCGTTCGCATGTCCTAAATGACAATGGTAGAAGTAAGTAGGGTTCAATTTATTTGATTTAATCCTCTTTATATTAATGTTATATATGGACTCTTTGTTTCGTAGACCAAGGATGTATAGGCCATTTTGTAACATGGCATTGCCATATGAAATGCCTTGGTGACGAATATGAATATTGCCATTATCAATAACAAAATCAAATCCATCCATATCCAAACAAGAAACTGAAATAATGTTTCTGCTCATAGCAGGCACATAATAATAATTTTTCAAATCTAAACAAAGTTCGGAAGGTAAAGTGAGTTGATAGTCGCTTATCTCCATGGCAGCAACTCGTGCTCCATTCCCCACACGAAGGTCTACTTCATTCTACCCAAGTAACCGCCTATTTCTTAACCTCTACACATTTGAACAAATGTGAGAACCATAACCAGTATCCAATACCCAAGTGGTAGAAATAGAAAGGTTAATTTCAACAACAAAAATACCAGAACTGGATGCCTTGGCTCCATTCTTCTTTTGTTCTTCCTTGAAGAGAGAGCAATTCTTCCTCCAATGCCCTAACTTGTTACAATGGCAGAATGTGCTCTCGCTCTCCTTAAGCTTTTGTGCCTTGGGCTTGGGTTGGGCCTAAGGTGCACTCCCACTAGACTTAGGCCGAGCCAGGTCATACTTTGGTTTTTCCTTTCCCTTCCCCTTTCCCTTAGTGGATCCTTTCTTGATGCCCCCTTGAACCATGAATATGGGATTAGTCTTTTAAATGTTCTCTTCAGCATGCTTAAGCATCCCATGAAGCTCGATGATTGTCTTGTTCATTGCATGCATGTTATAATTCATGACAAATGGATCATAATTATCTGTCAATGAACCCAAGATCAAGTCAGTGGCCAATTCCTTCGGGACTTGTACCTCAAGTTTCTCAAGAGTATCAAGATACCCTTTCATCTTAAGTACATGAGTAGTAACGGGGGTACCCACAGCCATCTTACAAGAAATTAAGGCCTTTTTTGTCACAAACCTCTCTTGACGAGCTTGCTCTTGGAACATCTCCTTGAGGTGCATCATGATTGCATAAGCCTCTTGGTCCATGAATTGCTTTTGCAAATCAGGCACCATAGTGGCCAGCATCAGATAGGTCACACCATTGGAGTCACTCTTCTTAGTCTTAAAAGTTTCCTTTTGAACTACAGAGGCATTCCTAGCAGGTTCTTCGGGCAAGGGTGCATCCAAAACATACGACTTCTTCTCTTGCTTGAGAACTATTCTCAAGTTTCGAGACCTATCTATGAAATTGGTGCCATTCAATTTGTCCTTTTCTAGGACTGATCGCATTGAAAATTTGTTGTTTGAATGAGCCATTTTCAATCTACAATAATAAAAACTTAGCAAGATATGAGGTCTTATTATAATCCCACAAACCGAATTAATATCCCTTAAAATAATTTGCGTTAGTGATTTAATGTGGGTCAAGATCCACTTTTCACAACAACTTATTAGTCAAGCTGAGCTTGTACACCTAAAAAGTTAAGTTACTTAGGTAGGAAAACTCCAATCATGTCTCATACATGACTCTTGGATCAAATGGGCTAACATCTCAAGATGTTATAGCACAAAACCATTTATTAGTTGCCTAGGTCTGGGCATCCCTTTCCATGTTAAGTCCAACCTACATTCACAACCCATGCCTCACAAAGATAATCGGGCACATCTAGGACTCCTAGTCTATGTGACCGATGATCGATGCCTTGACATATTTTGAATTGGGAAGGCAACTTTGTGACTTACTATTTTAGGGATTCATTTTATTACGGCTTACATGGCATATGCTTTGTCATCCATTCATAGCATGCATATAAATAATTGCATAAAGTAAAGCATGACAAACATGGGCCTAAAAACCTACAACTAAGATTCTATACTATTACATAAGAATATTCCAGTTGGGCTTCTCCACTCCGGTGGGCTTCGTCTTGATTTACAAAGTCTTCAAATAAATTCTATACTAAGAAATAAATGAAACTTTTACAATAATACATAATGGCTCATAGGCCATATTTAATTACAAAAATCCAGGGCCCATGAATGCACCATGCATATCCATTCATCACACAAAACAAGCAAATAAATATACATAACATTCATGGATAAAACAAAGTCCAATTTTAATTAATTTAGCCAAACCCATTAATGGAAATTGTGTACTTGCACTTTTAAGATAAGATCTCGTGATGGGTCTAGGCCAAAGCCCAATGGATTAAATCCCTTTATTGAATAAGTTCTCTTAAAAGCCCAAAACACAAACAAGTTAGATAAATCAACTCTCTCTCATTGACCAATGTCGATTTATCAATTTTCATGCCCATTACATACATTAATTTAACTTTAAATAAAAGCCCAAATTAATGCCCAATGTACTATTTAAATATTTTAAGATCAATGCTTTGTGTGCGATCCTATAGGTCCATTTAATATTGGCAATGAATTAATAAATTAATTTAAAGGCTATATACATTCTCTAGCAAGATATTATAGCATTCCAAATTAAATGAAAATGCAAATGACATTTAGTAACCAAATGCAATTTTGCATAATCCCTTACCCATAAATATCAGAATTAATATAAGGCATATAACTAGTCATCCTTATGTATACTAATTCCTTTCTTGATATTCCAATGACACTGAACTCTCAAATAAATAATGATTACTCATTATTTCAACTCGGTATGGCCATACATTTCCCAGTTCACTGATTAAGTGGCCGATGATATTTTCTCTCTTATTGAGAGGGGTAATCCCTTCACTTCTCTCATGCTCTCTAACATGAATGAGTGCATACCCATACTTGTCACCCTGTTATGAGTACGTTAGGTGTATGTCAAAGTACACAGTAATTCATAAAGAGTTTCATAGAGATTTTAGGTCTAAAAACTCCGATTCAAAACTTGCACATGAGAAACACTTATGACTTGGACCATGTAATGTTCTCATTAATGGATCGAATCCAGATACCATGTTCTAAATGTATCTATGATCTTTGATTGACACTCTAGTCCTTATGATCCATAAGACAGAACTCAACTTATCAGAGAGAGCATACTAGTCTTAATTCATTTGTTATTCCCATAACTATGACTAACTAGGGATATTTAGAATGAAGTCTCTATTGTTTCAAGGTCTTACAATCATGTGCCTCACACATGGTAACTTAAACTGAAACAACATTCTTGGATAGTTCTATCAGTTGATATGCACAATAATACAATAGATAAAACAAATGCCTCATTTATTAACTTAAGTGTTTTATAACAATGCATTGGGGCTAAGGCTTCCAATAATATGTATACCCCCCCTCCCCACACTTAAAGGACACAATATCCTTATTGTGTGAGAGAATCAACAGAGACAAACACAAAACACATGCAAACACAAACACACAATAAAAATTAAAAAGTTGAAGATAAATGAATGTTTACTCAGCTGGTCCACTAGGGGACCTTGGAGGTGAAGGAGTAAACTGCACTTTCTGCTGGCGAAAAAATGAGAGCAATTTTTGGCTCAAGCTCTTATGACTCTTATGCATTTGGTGCACAATAGCCTCAAGAAAATCCATGCATACTGCCGTGCTCCGGTTTGCAGCTTCGATACCATCTAAGTGGGAGATAATACACTACATACTAGTAACATCTTCAGGGCTAACATCCTCATCTTGTCCAGCACCAAAATCACCAGCATCGCCACCGACATCATCATCCTCAAAGCCATCTGAATCACCCGATGTTGCAGCAACAGAATATTCGGGAGCCTTGCCTTTGCCTTTATCGCGACTAGGATTAGCACCCTGTCTTAGATATACTCGGCAGCATTGGGTGGAGAGCTTGGACCTTCCACAGGCTATTTGTCCTTGCAACCAACCATTTTCGTACGAACAATTGTGAAAACTGTGGAAAATCAAGTGAAAACAACAAGATCAAGCAAAAGAATGAAAGAAATTCCGGCTAAGCAAACAAAAGGAGAAAAGATAAGAACATAAAGGAGAACTAGAGAGGAAAAACCCTAGACAAGTGAAAAACTGCTGAAAATAGGAAGATGAAATGGCTATGTTAGGGTTTTTAGTATTTATAGGGCAGATTAACAAGCTGGGGAAACAACTATATTTTTAAAAAATGTATTCCATCTCGACCTTGCGACTCTGTCATGATCGCAACAAATCCAAAAATATAACTAATATCTGATCGCGACACTGCCACTCTCGCGATAAAAGTCTTCACCCCCTTTTGCATCGCTCTCGCAAGGTTGGTCACGCTCACGTCAATACCTATAAATAATTCCTCTCATCCATGGTGTACTAGCGACAAATGACACGATCGCGATAAAGAAGACAATTCAATTGTTATTATTATTATTTTTAAATGGAAAACAGAAATGTAGGATATATGAATAAAAATATACTGTAAAACCAACAAAATAAATTGTGGTAGTAATCCAAACAAATGTAAATAAGCAACAATAAAAATAACAATAAAAATAAAAATAAAATGTGTTAGTATCCTAAATTAACTAAAAACTAAGCAATAACAACACATGTAACTAACCATCAATCCAATAAATAAAAGAGTAGAAATCTCTCCTAGACTTCCTTCAAACGTTCACGTGGATTGTCCTCTGTATTACTCATTAAATTCCCTTGTAATCAGGAAGGTATAGCCTTAGCAAGTTGCCCTAATTGCACCTCTAAGTTATGGATAGATGAGGCTTGATTTTTAGTGATTTGATCAAACTTGGTCTCTAACCTCTTTTGGTTCTCTTCTTGTGAACTAAACTTCAAATTAAGCTCTTCTATAAACCTATCCACCTTAACCTCTAAAGCTCCAAACCTATCCTGTAGTTGTTGAAATCCTACACCCTTATTCTGGTTGCTATTATTTCCCCAAGAAAAATTTGGATGGTTCCTCCAACCAGGGTTATAGGTATTTGAATAAGGGTTACCATGTCTTTGTCCTTGTAAAAAGCTAACTTGCTCCTTCGTACTACTCATTCCCAAGTTACACACCTCACTCTCATGACCTTGTTGACCATAAATGTTATTCCCACTTTGTGGACTACTACCTATACCTAGGCTATTAATTTTCTGTGTCAAATTTTCAACCTGGGCTTGTAATGCTACTACTGAATCCATCAAATGTAATCCCCTAACATTTGAAAAAATTGATTCCCTTGCTCTTTCCATTGGCCACATACAATTGTTCATGGATATCTCCTCCAACAACTCAAATGCAGCCTCCATTATTTTCCTCATGAGAGATCCACTAGCAGCGGCATCTATGATGCCTCTAGTGGTTGGATTCACTCTGTTATAGAACGTTTGCATCAACAATTCTCTTGGAAGATTACGGTGTGGACAAATTCTCTACAATTCCTTAAAACACTCCTAAGCTTTATGCAAAGATTCATTATCATGTTGAACAAAAGCGGTGATATCCTTTATAATCTTTGAAGTTTTGGCTAGAGGAAAATATTTAGATAAAAATGCTTGGGCTAATTAGTCCCAAGTTGTTATAGATCCTCTAGTTAGGGAATTCAAATAAGTTTTTGCTTTATCCTTCAACGTAAAAGGAAAAAGCCTAAGCTTAATTGCATCTGCCTAAACTCCATTTATTTTAAAGGTATCACAAATTTCTAAGAAAATTTCTAAATGAGCATTAAGATCCTCATTTGCCAAACAATAATATTGAATGCTATTTTGAATCATTTGTAAAAGGGAAGGTTTAATCTCAAATTGATTAGCATTTACCATGGGTCTTACCACCCTTGTTGAGCCCCACTCAACACAGGTGTGGCAAAATCCATCAGCCTCAGTGGATTTTCTTCTTCAACCATGATCAATCTCCTAATCCTATTTTTCCTCTTGATTGATTTATGGTTACTTGAATTAAACCTTTCTATCTCTAGATTTAACAATTCAAGTTCTTCTTGAGAACTCCTTATACGAGGCATGAACTATCAAATCCTGAAAATGCACAACAAAATTAACAAACAAAAACAAATTAAATATTGTAATCAAAAATCTTAAATCAAGATTCATAATGCAATAATTCAATCATACAAGTTCCCCGACAACGGCGCCAAAAACTTGTTATGCTTTTTCTACAAGCTTAAATATTGCAAGTATACAGTGTACCGATTATAGTACTTCAGATATCGATCCTACGAGGAATGGTGATTGAAATTATTCACTACTAATACTTAATTTTAATCTTGTTTACAACATTCATAAATTGAAAATTAATTCTAAAACTACTCTATTGTGTAAATTAATTAAATCCTAGTTTATGATAATCAAAGAAGACCATTTATGAAATGAAAATCTAATAATCATGCACTTGATACCATCATTTCAATTATTATTTATAATCTTATCTTAACTCTTGTTAATGAACTAGTTGATTCTAATTACACATTTTAAGATTATTCACCAACCTATAGCAATTATCTCCATATGCAATCTCTCAAACTATGCTTTGATAATAAATTTCCTATTAACTATTAGAAAGATGTTGCTCTCACTAACTCTCTTACTTATGACCACTTTGATGATTTTCAGAAAAGGAATTGCCATCTAAGGACTTTTTCCTTAACTTATAATAATACTAATAAAGTTTTAATAGCAAATTCTATATATAAAGACTATCAATGTAAATGGAAAATAGAAAATCATTCATATAAATCAAATGTCTAAACAATATTCATTTATTAAGTACAAAGAAAAAGTAAAAATAAGAAATAAAAGAAAGGGATCTCTCAACCGTTTTTCCTTTAACCAAAAATAGACTTCTTCTTTGCTTGTCTTCTCTTCAAACCATGAAAATAAAACCAATAGTTAAAATGCTAAGCTATTGTTCTCAAATTACAAAATCAAATCTAATCATCCCCTTATCCTTTCTATTCAAGTTAATATTTATATCACTCTAAAAGAAATGTCCCATCAAATGCCCCTTCAAAAGGGTTGCAAATCTTGATCAAAGAACACAACTCTTGAAGATCAACTTCCTCATCAACTGCCTCTTGTCGTGCTCATGACCAATGTTGTGCTCGCGACATGGTGCGCCCAGACTTGGCTCATAATTCCCTCACAGTCTACTGGCTATGCTCTCCTCCGCATGCTATCGTTACCCCCAGCAATTGTCGCCCTCGTGACAATAGCTTTTGTAGCCCTAACTTTTCTCCTTCTCCAAATGATGTCTTTTAAGCTCCAAACCATTTCCTTACTCCTATAAAACAAATAAAACACCCATAAACACACAAAACACATAAAAGCAACAAAATACACATAAAATACCAACACATTAAACACTATACTTAACAAAACTACACATGAAAACACAATATTTATGAGCTTTACAAACTTATATCAATATCGCTAACATCATTTAGCACCTTTTAATCCTAAAATATAGAGGACTTTACATTAAAGAAGGAGATAAAATCAAGTTGAAAACATGAATGATCGGAGAGATTCGAATGGGCCTCTTAAAGATGAAGAAGGAGAAAGGCAACAACAAGAAAAAAATCATGATGGCCCAAGACCAAGGACCATTAGAGACTATACCACTCCAAGATGAAAAGAGGAGCATAGAATGGTAGTACTTCCTCGATAACAATACTTTGAGCTAAAATCATCAATGATCACCATGGTTCAAAATAACTAATTTTCAGGATCAAAAATAAATGACCCCTACAACATCTAGACATCTTTTTAGAGATAAGTGACATGGTTCATATATAAGGTGTGACGATAGATGCAATTAGATTGAAGCTTTTTCCTTTCACACTCATAGGGAAAGCTAAAGATTTGTTATCAATGCTATAAGGTCAATCTATCCATTCATAAGAGCAAATGCAGGGGAAATTTCTTGTTAGGTTTTTCCCACCCACAAAGATGACAAGTATACAGAATAGCATCTACAATTTCCAACAACTAAATGATAAAACTTTCCATAAAGCTTGGGAGAGGTTTAGAAGGTTTTTAAAGAGTTGTATGCATTATAAGATTGCAATGCATCAGTTAATGTCAATATTTTATGCAATGTGCAATCAAACCATAAGATCTTAATTAGATACCGTATCGGAAAGAAGCTTCATGAACAAAATTCCAAAAGAAGCATTTTTACTTCTTAATGAAATGGCTATGAATGAGGCTTAATGGTCTAGCTTAAGGGCATTAACTAGAAGACAAGGAGTTCACAATGTAGATAAGGTGGAAATACTAAAAGCTTAATTAGAGCTATTGAAGAATGAGTTAAATGGGTTAAAAGTTCAAAATATCTCAACAATTGGCCAAAAAAAAAGTACAATTAAAGAAGGAAATTTAGGAATTAATGCAAGAGCAATTGAGCCATACACCTAAGGGATAGCAAAAGTGAATGCCTTGCATAAGTATAAGAGGAATGATACATTCAGCAACCATTATAATCCCCGGGGTAGGTATCACCTAAACTTTTCATGAGGAGGTAGAAATCAAGTTTCTACCACAAACACTAATCCAATAGCACCATTTAATCCATCTTCACATAATTAAGCCAACAATAATCATAATTATCATCAGTAATACCAACCTCCCACAGTAAATACTCATTTCCAAGCATTATATCAAGCACCTCAAGCTCACTAACCACATTTCCAACCCTCTGGTTTCCAACCTAGATAACCACCACCACAAGAAAATAAGCCAAACTTGAAGGAGATGTTTGCTAACTTAATGCCAACCTAAAATCAATTTATAACCAACCAAGATGTAAGGTGGAAAGCTTAAGAGCAATGGAATAGGAATCAAGATGCAACAATGAGGAATTTAGAGATCCAAGTTGGCCAAATAGCAAATTCCATCTCAACAAGGCCACCGGGTACTTTTCTATCAAATGTCAATCGAAATCCTAAGGAGGAAGCTAAAGCCATCTCACTAAGGAGTGGTAAGCAAGGTCAAAGGGTTAAGCAAGGTAACAATCCTTCATCTTCTTCCAAAATGATGGAACTAATAATGGTATGTGATCCTAACTCTAAGAATGTAAAAGAGGTTCCAAAGCCAAAAGATAAGGGTAAGTCCATCATAAATTATGATTTACTATTTGATGCATCATATTTGTCATGCCCTTTAGTAGATAGAAAAGAGAAAAATGATGAACAGTTACAAAAAGTTTATACATGTTTAAGAAATTGCATATAAACTTAGCATTTGTCGAAGTTGTACTTCACATGATGAAATATACAAAATTCATGAAAAATCTTTGCTCAAACAAAAAGAAGCTAGAAGGGGTAAGTATTATTTAACTTTTCAAAAATTGTAATGCCATTCGCACCAATAAAATTCCAGCTAAGCTAGAGGACCTTGGTAGTTTTACATTATCTTGTGAATTATGAGGGAATTTTATGAATAATACACTATGTGATTTAGGGCTAGCATTAATTTGATTCCATACTCTATTTGCAAGAAGCTAAATCTAGAAGATATCAAAGCGACAAGAATGATACTTTAACTGGCGGATCATTCAGTTAAGCATCCAAAGGGAATCATTGAGGATTTGTTAGTCGAAATGGGTAATTTCATATTCCCGATGGACTGCATAGTTATGGATATGGATGAGGACAAGAAGCTCCCGTTAATCATAGGAAGGCCATTCCTTAATACAGCAAGAGCACTTATAGATGTGTATCAGCAAATAGTAACTCTAAGATTCAATGATGAAAAGATGGTATTTGATGTCAATAAGGTAATAAAGCACCCATCATGCAAATTTGAGGAGTCACTATGGTTTATGGATGCCATAAAGGAGTATAAAGAATAAGTGCAAGAGAAGATCTTGTTGATTGACCTATTAGGAAATTGTTTGATGTACACAGATAAGGTTGAAGATTTGATAAAGACTGAAAGAGAAATTATAAAGGAGCTTAAGAAAGAATGTGAAAAGGGAGATTCCAATGAAGAAGGGCTTGAACTACAAAATGGAGATTTGAAAGTTAAACTCAAACCCCTTCCCCCTCATTTAAAGTACGTATTTTTAAAGGATAGACCAAAACCAGTGATTATTTCTTTAGTTTTGATAGGTATAGAAGAGGAGATGTTGATCGAGGTGCTAAAAAAGCATAAAAAAGCCATCGAATGGAAGACATCGGATCTCAAGGGGATTAATCCAAGTTACTGCATGCATCTCATTCCAATAGAGAAAGATTGCAAGCCAATTGTGCAACCCTAAAGGATATTGAATATGGCAATGCAAGAGGTAGCTAAGAAAGAAATCTTAAAGTTACTCGACATAGGTATAATCTTTCCTATCTCTGATAGTATTTGGGTAAGTTCGGTTCAGTGTGTTCCTAAGAAGGGGGGATGATAGTGATAAAAATAAGCAAAATAAACTCATCCTAGCTCATACAATTACAAGTTAGAGGTTATACATTGACTATAGAAGACTCAATAGTGTAACTAGGAAAAACCACTTTCCATTACCATTCATTTATCAAATCCTAGAGAGATTTTCAGGCAATAGGTTTTACTATTTTTAGATGGGTATTTAGGATACATACAAATCCCTATAGCCCCTGGGAATTAAAAAAAAAACTTCGCCTACCCTTATGGGACTCTTACCTATAGGAGGATGCCCTTTGGATTATGTAATGCACCAACTACGTTTTAACGGTGTATGATGGCTATATTCCATGACTTCATAGAAAAATTTATAGAAGTGTTTATGGATGATTTTACCATTTATGGGAGAGATTTTGATATCTATTTAAAGCACCTTGATGTAGTACTAGGAAGGTGTGAGAAGAACAACTTAGTATTAAATTGGGAGAAATGCCATTTTATGTTGAATAAGGGCATTATTTTTTGGCATAAGATCTCATAAAAAGGGATATAAGTGGATAAAGCTAAGGTATAAGTGATAGAGAAACTTTCCCCTCCAACTAGTGTCAAGGTGTTAGGAGCTTGTTGTTGTATGGAAGATTCTACCATTGATTTATTAAAGACTTCTCTAAGATTGCAAAACTTTTATCAAATTTGCTAATGAAGGATACTCCATTTGATTTCACTAAAAAGTATTTGCAGGTATTCAACATGTTGAAACAAAGGTTAATTTCATCTCTAGTAATCATTTTTCTGAATTGGAGTCTTCTGTTCAAGTTAATGTGTGATGCAAGTAATTTTACATTAGGAGTCGTACTAGGCCAAATGAGAGAAATTATTTTACACAATCTACTATATAAGCCACACCTTGATAGGTGCTCAAGTCAATTACACAACAACCAAGAAAGAGCTTTTTGTAATAGTTTATGCATTTGATAAGTTTATACCTTATCTTCTTATCTCTAAAGTAATTATGTGGTATAATCATGCAACCTTGCAACATTTGTTCATGAAGAAAAAGTCAAAACCAAGATCGATTCGATGGGTGTTGCTATTGCAAGAGTTCAACTTGGAGATAAAAGATAAGAAAAGTGCTGAGAATTTTATTACGGACCATTTGTCTCGATTGGAGCATTAACATATCAAAAAGGGGGAGATTAATTATTACTTTCTTGATGAGTTAATTTGTGTTATTTATCCACGTAAGGTTAAGGTTCCTTGGTTTGCTAACATAACAAATTATCTTGTAGGTGAATGTATTCCAAAGGACTTGACATGGTAACAAAGGAAAAAATTGAAAACTGATGCAAGATTTTACATTTGGGATGATCAATAATTATCTAAATTACATGCAGAACAAGTGCTTACGAGTTATATCCCCAAGGAAGAAAAGGGTCGATTATGCAAGCTTGTCATGGAGGTGAAGCTGAAGGACATCATGGTGGAAATCGGACAATCATAAAGATTCTCTAATCATATTTTTATTACCTAACCATGTTTGAGGATGTTAATTTTTTTTTTTTGCTAACTTGTGATAAATGCCAAAGAGTAGGGAATATTTCAAAAAGAGATGAAATGCCTTTGAATAATATCATAGAAGTGGAATTATTTGATGTTTGGTGTATAGATTTCATGGGGCTATTTCCAATGTCCTTTAGATTTGAATACATTCTTATAGCTTTTGAGTATGTGAGCAAATGGGTAGAGGCCAAAGCTACTATGAGTTGTGATTCTAAGGTTGTACTAGAATTTTTATGAAGAAATATTTTCACTAGATTTGGGAAACCTAGAGCCATAATTAGTGATGGTGGGAAAGATTTTGTGAACCACCAATTTAAAGCATTGCTGAAGAAATTCAAGTTAAGGCATAAAATCACAACTATTTATCATCCTTAGGCTAATGGGTAGGTAGAAGTCTCCAATAGGGAGTTGAAAGCAATTTTGGAGAAAACCATTAACGGGTCTAGAAAGGATTGGGCTTTAAGGTTAGATGAAGCATTATGGGCCTATAGAATTGCCTTTAAAACTCCAATTGGAATGTCTCCCTTTAGGCTTGTATATGGAAAATTTTGTCATTTACCTATGGAATTAGAGCATAAGGCTTTTTGGGCAACTAAATTTATAAATTTTGATCTAAAAAGTGCTGGAGAAAAATGTCTTTTATATGTAAATAAACTGGATGAATTCCATTTATGGGAAAACAACAATACGAGAGGCTATAAAGACAAGACAAAGAAATGGCATGACCATAAGTTGGTGGTCGAAAAATTTATCTCAAGCATAAAAGTGCTGGTGTATAGTAGCTATCTTCGACTTTTTCCAAGAAATCTCAAATCAAGATGCAAGGGTCCTTATAAAGTTCTGGATGTCACTCGATATGGGGTAGTCACTACAAACACCTGAACGATGCTTGAGAATTTAAGGTTAGTGGTCACCATCTCAAGCCATACTTTGACTCCAGGTTTGAAGTTACTTTAGTGGTCGTGACACTTGAGAATATTCCATGAGAGCATTAAAATTCGATTTGGTGGCTTGTTAAACCATAACTTCTTCTAAACTCAATCTTAGAATGTATTTCATTTAATCATGTTTTTAATTTTTGTTCAAATTATTGTTTTATGTCTATATTTTTAGTATTAATAAGTGGTGTTTTGATTTTTTTAATGCTTTATAAGTATTGTCATGACCATATGCATTTTAAGGGTGTGAAATTTTTAAAAAAGTGCAAAAATTTTTTTGGACTCGACTAAGACAAATGGTCTCAGCCATCTCCTATTTATTATCTGAGTTCCAGAATGGATCACTCGGTTGAGATCATATGGTCTCTATCATTTGTAAAACTTTAGTTCGGATACGGAAGGTATAACTCATCTAAGACCATTTATCTTAGCCATGTGCAAGTGGAGTTTTCAATCCAGTAGGGGTTACTCAATTGAGACTAATTGATCTTAGCCATGTGCCATTGAGAGTTGAATATGTACAGTTTGTACCACTCGATTGAGACCAATTGTCTCAGTCATATGCATCAAAACATATTTGTTACAAAAGGGGTCACTCAGCCAAGACCAATGGTCTCAGCCATGTGCTATCGAGATTTTTCAAAATAGTTTGGTTCACTCAGCTAAGACCAAATGGTCTTAGCCATGCCCTTTAAAATTTCAATGCTGTGCATTTTGATTTTGTGTCTAACTTGGTCGAGACCAATGGTCTCATTCATGTGCTTAGGGCACTCTATCGTGTCCACTTATAAATAGACACAAAATTCATCCCTTTTCACATATTCTTTCATTTCCCTTCTGAATTTCTTATGGATTTTGTCATTCCTTAACCAAAATCTCCCTCTTTGTGTATTTTTCTTCTTTGTGAAGCTTCAAACAAGTAAGTATCCAATGTGTTTTGTTTTTAATCTCATCTATTTACTTTGTTTCTTGCTTTTCTTAAGAATGCTTTAGAGTAGAAATACCATTTTTGTTAACATTTTGAGCTTTCATGTGTGTGATATGTGCTTTGAGTGTTTAATACTTATTTACATGTTCAGGGTTAGGTTTGAATCTATTTTTTTTCCAATTTGTTTCTTTTTCTTTGAGGCATGCTCTATAAATTGTTATGTTAAACCTTTTAGTAACCAAATTGCTTGTGTTTCATTTGAATTGATGCATTTTAGTGCAAATATTGTCTATACATTCCATATGTTTTTTAAAATGTCCAAAAGAAGTGAAAATCTAATTTTCCTAACCTTTAGCCCTTTTTATGCATGATTCTTTTTAGAGAAAAATTTTTAGTCAAGTTCAATGCGATGTTTGTGATTAAAGTTGTATGCAATTTTATTATTGGAATTTGTAATTTGATGCCTATAATATTTTTGTTTTAGAATAAAATTCATGTTTATACTGTGTCCTTTTCCATTTTGGTAATTTTCTCTTCAGTATTTTATTTTCTTTTTATTTTTGGCCAATGTAGTCTTGTTAGCATCTTGGCATGTTGTTTTTTGTTTTGTTTAAATAAGTTTTGTCTTAGTATTTATTGTAGGAAGCATCAAATTATTGTTCTGATGTAGGCATTGTAGTTATCTTAGTTTATTTTTGCACTTGCACATTACTTTTTATTGCTTGAAGCAAATATAACCATTTTTTATGCATTTACTAAACTTTCAACTCGTGTTGTATTTTTGTGCTTGACACATTAAATTCCCTTTCTTGTTTTTATGTGTTTAGACTTAATGTGATGAAATCTTAATTGTGAGTTGTTTGCTTTTGTAGTGGCGCCTAAGAGAATTAGGATGGAGGCAGGATCCTCATCCTCAACACCTCGAGAAGCTGGAAAATCGAAAGTGCCATCCTGGGTTCCAAATGACTTTAAACTGGATTGGCCAACCTTCACCAAAGCGGAGTATTTAGCAATTCCCTATATTGACATGGGTTTAATGCAAGAGATTAGCACGAAATACGAAGTGGAGCATCTAATTGAAGTAATTGGCTAGAAGGAATTTGCAGGGTGCAGAGAAGCTATTTACCCCCACTTTATAGGGGAATTTTTAACTAGTCAGGGTGTATGTGTGGGTAGATAGCCATGTCAATTATTATGGACATGTCAGTTTTTGGCTCAATAGCTCCTCGCATCAAATGAGTTTTAATGAATTCTCTGCCACTATAGGTTTTGATCTCCATGCTACTAAGGGCATAGAGAATGTCAATCTATAGGAGATGTAGAATGACATTAGTGATGACTTGGACCTAACTCATTTCGATGCCAGCAACATAAAAGCTCACCACCTAAAGGACCACATGTTGAAGGTTGTGCATAGGTATCTAGCCATAGCCATGCTTTCACATCTTAGAGGACCAGGAAATGTTAATGCAAGTGAGGTCCGAATTCATTTTGCTATGAAGAATGCTATATCACTCAATGGGGTAGTGTTTTTTGCTACTAAATTTGATGAGCTGAGGACATACCATAACAGGGCAATAAAGATTTCATTTGGAAGAATATTACTATGTTGGCTAAGAAGATCGACCTTACAAGCTTGGAAAAATCTATTGGGAGCCCTATTGTTATAAATAAGAAGATGCTGAAGAACATATCGATTCTCATAGATGACCCACGATTTTTGAAGTAAGGGTACATAGTGGTATCTGATCATAAATCATATAGAGAGGCTGTGAACAAGCCGGCCATAGAGCTTTAGCGAGCAGAGGTAGCAGCCGTAGCAGCCATCACTCTTTTTTCTGAGAGCTACACTGCTATCACAAATTGCCTTGATGCAATAATGGAGCAAATGGATAAGATCGTAGCTATCCTAGGGATGGTACAATCCCAATTCAACCACCATTTTCCTCCTCTACCTGCATAAGAGTAATTTTTCAAGGACTTTCCTCAACCCCCAATATTTTGTGAATTTTGTGTTTGCATTTTGCTGAGGAGAACAAAATTCTAAGTGCGGGGTGAGGGCATTATATAGAGATATTTTCTATAAACTTATTTTGGATTGTTGGATATTTTGCTTGTTTAACGCTAACACCACAGTAGTTAATTTTCTTTTATGTTATTTTATTGTTAGTAGTTGTTAGTAATTAGTTTAGTTTATTTGAATTTTCTTAATGTTTAGTTATGTTTTTAAGTTCGTGTGAAACACCCTAATCCACTAACCAAGCATAACCATCAATCACCATCGTAACCTAGCAAGATAAGGCATAGATAATAATAAATAGCACAGGCCATAATAATTACATGCCATAATAACTTAAAACAAACTTATAATTAAAAGGCCTAACATAATGCCAAAGAAAATACATAAAGAAATCCTCAAGCCATTGCACTCAATCGGATCTTCTCTTCAAAGGCTGACTAGCCACTAGCTATCAATCCACTAGAGCTTAACTAGTACCTACACGAATAACAAACCCATGCTAAGCTATAAAGCTTAGTGGGGAAACCAACTCCAAGGATAACTCTAATAAAATATCACAGAATCATTACACCCTTTAAATTTAAGGAAAACATATAAGTTTACAATATTAAACGATCTCACACTTGTTATACCAAATGAATCTGCAATTTTAAACATACATATTATTCTTTCTTATTCTAGAACTCATAGTAATTGATCGTACATCTTTCCTTGTAAGAGTTTTATCGCATTTATTATATATGATATGCCTTCAATGTTCAATCAAAGCATAAGGGAGTATATATATATATATATATCATACATCATCTATAAGAGTTATTTTAGGCGTTGATACTTCACATATGTCATGGAATCTTAGTTATATAATACAGAGCAGAGAACTATGACCGGTGTCTAGCAAGTGTACTAGATCGGCTAGTAATATAGGGAAATAGAATTAAGACCCAAAATATCGAACCCAAGGGAAAACTTGTGCTTGTGTGCTAATTCAATTTTAAAACCAATTTCTGTGTGTAAAGAGAGAAAAGAAATCCCAAATTTTGATGTTTTGAAGAATAAAAAACCAAATCCAAAATAAAACAATTAAAGTGAACAATAATTAAGAAAACTCTATTGAAAACAAGTAATTTAAATGAGGTAAAAATCAATGATAAAAACAACTTCCACTAAAGGACTATCCACCTTAACCAATATTGATATGACTTAATAAACATAAAACATACAAGTGATTATGGAAAATTCAGTTTAATAAACCCAGATAACTTTCTCAAGATTATCACTCTAAGTATTGAACTCCCTTATTCAGAACAATTCAATACTTAGCTGAAAATTCTGAATTAATCTCCTAGATGTCTATTAAAACCTGTCTCAAGAGCTTTAACTTCCAACTATTCTTGATTACTCCCTTCTTAATCTCAATTTACTCAATTTAACACATAATCATAACTTACTCAGATTAAAACATGCATTAATCCAACCAAACTAACTTAAGAACATACAAATCATTAATCAACTTAACTCAACTAATTAACCGATGTTTAGTCACGTTAATAATCAAATTAAGATTGAATAAAGACAAGAATTTGCTTAAGAACCAAGAAATAATCAAACTTGTAATTAAATTGAAGTACAAACTTAAGTCATAACAATATGAGTCAAGGATTCAAGTATCCTTCAGCAAAAGTTAAAGAAAACTACTCAAAAGACATAGTTAAGACTAAAAACAAAAGCTTGAATAAAAACTGAAAATAAAGGAAGACGTTAAAGTAATCTAACAACAAATTGAAAAACTAAGGATCGATCTCTTCTTCTGTGTTTTGAGCTCCTATTTATAGGCAAAAACGTGGTAGAATTCTTCTTAAATTGTAGAATCAAGATAGGAAAGGAAGTCTGCTCAAAACAGGAAGTCTGACGAATCCTTCGCGCGATGGGAGAGTAAAATCACGTGGCCATGCATCCTTTTGCATTGAGGAACATGTGGTCACGTGTTCCTTTCCTTCCTCACACGTGGCCACGTGTGAGTTTTGCCTTGGGTCACACGTGGTCACGTGTCTTGCTTATTTTCTCCCTTGTTTCTTCACTTCTACTTCACTTGGCTACGTTACTCTTCACTTTACTCTTACACGTGGTCACGTGTAAATTCCTTCAATATCTTCACGTGGTCACGGCTCCATCCTCTGGACTAAGAGCTGCTTTTCTCGCTTAAACTTCCAATATTTATGCTTTTGCCCCAAAACTTTGCACTTTTCACACTTTAAGCCCTTTTCCATCATTTTAGCCCTGAAAATCATGTAAAACACAGAATTAACTCTAAAAATATAAATATTAACAAAATAACTATAATTTAACCCAAATAAAACCAAAATAACTAAATAAAATAACTAAAAACATATTAAAAACTACATATAATTCACACTTATCAAATACCCCACACTTAAACCTTGCTTGCCCTCAAGCAAATTAGAACAACCCTCCTTCAAAACCATCAAACTTGAACAAAGCCTTGCAATTTCAAAACCAAACTTAGCATTTAACAAAAGCACTCAATATAAACTCTAAATAGATTAACTTCAACAAGAGAATATAAACTAGTTTCCTTGAGTGTGTGCAAGACCAAATCATTTTAAGCAATTTTGAAAACCAAAATATCAACAAAACTATGTAATGAAGTATAGAATATATGAATGTATAAGCATACAATTGGTTTCATGCTTGAAACTCTAGAAACACAATAGGCCTCTCCTTTAGCACCGGAACCCGTAGGTCATCTCCGCTAAACAACTCAAATCAAACTTAAAATCACATAGGTCTTACCAAGGTTGTAATGGGGCTGAGGGTATGTTTATCAAAGAATGGATAGAAGATAGTTGAAATGAATATAGCCACTCTAAGACCAAATAGATTACAAACACCCCAATAACTTAAACAATACAAATTCAGCTCATCCTTGCCTTGATTCCAAACTTTTCTTTATACTCCTTCACCAAGAAGTCAATTTTTTCTATTTTTCCTTGTACTACCCCACACTTATTTTCTTCATATTTACTAATTCTCTTTTTCTTCTTTTTTTTTTTAATAAAGTAGCACTAATAAGCTAACATCAAGGTAATACAAGGTCTATTTTCATTTGACTTCATCAATAACTTTGAAACTTTCTTACTACACCCAACAAAACTTTATTCTTTTCATGTATCCATTTAGTCCTAAAGTGGCTAATTCCATAGGGTGAGATAAAAGCTTTTTAGGTTATATGGTTAAAATATTAAGTGTAACAAAAAATATTAATGGTACGCCTTAAGCATACCCTTATAAGCTCAAAAATGGTTTAACAAAAGATAGATTTATCAAGGTAGGACACAAGTCTTTTTAAAAAGAGTTTATCAAGAAAGTTGTTGCCTAGATCATTTTCTAAGATGCTTGAGTTGTTCATATGCTTTGAAGGGTGATGAGGAAGGTTCTAGTGTTCTAAATTTTCTTACTTCACTACTTCATTGCATTGAGTGTTTCTAAGTCAAAAACTGGTCTAAGTGCTTTTAAGAATTTAGAAACTAATAAATATTTATCAAGTTGAAGATTAATCCATCCAAAGACATATTAAACAACATAAATGTTCTCTTGCTAAGCAAAAGTCCAAAACATGCATACTCCATATCCAAGTTCAAAGTGTTCAAATTTTGAAGTTAACTAGGGCAAACTAAGTTTTCATGCAAATTAAATGAAAAGAGTGAACTACATAAGTCTTTAATACGTTTTCTACTCTCAAACAAAACATAAACACAATATGAGAAAACAAAACAAAACAAAATAACAGAATTTTAATTCATGAAAAAGAAAAATAAAGTTGAAGAAAAACTTCCTGAAAGGAGGCTACCCCCTCCTCAAGACTTTGCTGTCCGCAGAAACCAACAATCTACTGAAATGGAGGTGGTGGTGGAGGAAAACGTTGCCAAAAATGGTGAATAAAGTGCTCCATTCTCCTATTGCCTTCCCTTACTTCATCCCGGAGTGTATCCAATCTCCCTTGCATTTGATCAAGCCTCATTTGTTGAGCATCCATCCGGCTGCTTAATTGATTAAACGGTGCTTCCCATTCTGGTGTTGTAGGCTCATTAATTGGGGAAGGTACTGCTGTAGCAATATGTTCCTCATTTGGTTCCTCTTGCTGCTCCTCTTCCTGCTCCTCAAATTGAATATTATTCGCTTTTAAATACTCTTCTCGTGTTGCCCAATGTCCTCGGGGTCTAGGTATCAAAATCTTCATCCAGGAACTAGCGACATCAGGGTGTTTAGTCCTTCGAGGTGCCACTACAATCAAAGAAAACACAATATTAATCACCAAATAAACTGCTCATAAGTATATGAATATGTATGATGCATTAGTTGGATAAAGTGAAAATTTAATAGCATATGTCATGCAAAATACAAAGATGAAATCAGATGGAGATGGTGATGAGTGAAAATCCCATGGTCACGAGTTGATTGTGTGATAGTGAGGCGTGGGCACGGAGAGAGTGAATATGAAAATAAAAAAAGAAGAAAAAGTGAGGAAGCCATGAATTTTATTAGGGAAGGGGACATGGCCACGTGAATCTTAGTGAAGATAAACACGTGGTCACGTGTGGGAATCCTAAAATGGCCAGTGAACAATTGCGTGGCCACGTGATTTCTTGGGTAAGAACACACGTGGTCACGTGTGGGGAAACAAACTTGGACAGTGAGCTGAGACGTGGCTACGTGAAATTTTATGAAGACAGACCCGTGGTCACGTGTGTGCATATGCTATATGATGTGTGGCCATGTAAATTAAATCAACGTTCCAGTGCATCAAGGCGTGGCCACGTGATTTCTTGTGTAAGAACACACGTGGTCACGTGTATAAATGGAGTTTCTCCTTTCTCTAACCCGTGGCCACATGGATTCTCCTTGAGAGACCACACGTGGTCATGTGAATGACCAATTTTCATCATTTTGCCCACTGCCCGGGTATATGTCTATGTTTGAATCCTACAATAATTTGTTCCCACATGTCTCTTAAAAACCTGATTTTTCTTATTTCTTTCATGAATCAAACACACAAACATACAAGCATGCATAAATCAAACATTTAAAAACACAAACATGCAGAAATCAAATGCTTAAACACACAACCATGCAGAAATCACAAATATTGACTGAAAGCAAACAAAGATGAAGTTCTGAGTTTTTGGAGTCTCCAGCTAGACTCTCCAAACCGATTTTTAAGTATCTTTAAAGACCATGGTTGCTTCAGCAACCTCTTGTTGTCCGATTTGGTATGCCTTAAGACGATGACCATTGACTTGAAATTCACGTCCATCTTTTAAGTTCTTGATTGTTACTACCCCGAGATGATTGCTTGCTATTACTTGATATGGTCCAAGCCACTTTGATTTGAGTTTCCCTGATTGGAGTATCTTTTGAACCGTTCTATTTGGTCCATGATGACCTCCAACTTCTCCCCCATGGCATTGATGCATGATAGCTCTTTGTTCCGATTCCGGTACACACCTTCTCAATACTTGATCCGGACATATCTTGACAAGGGATGGATCATCCCAAAGGTAATGCTTGGCATCCGCTATGAGCTTTTTCCTCTGTTGCCAAGTAAAATCCTTAGGGAGATAGCCACCTGCAAGAAAATTGGCTATATTAGCGTACCATGGAACTGAATTTTCATAAGTAAAACAAGCACAAAAGTGTTCATCAGGAAATAGGTCAGAAATTTCTCCCTTTTCGATGCCAGCATGATCTAATCTAGAGAGATGATCAGCTACAAAATTTTCTGCTCCTTTTTTATCTTTTATCTCAACATCAAACTCTTGAAGTAATAACACCCATCGGATAAGTCTTGGTTTGGAATCCTTCTTGGCAAAAAGGTGTCTCAATGCAGCGTGATCCGACCAAACTGTAATTTTAGATCCCAAAAGATAAGATCGGAATTTCTCAAATGAAAAGACGATTGCCAAGAGTTCCTTTTCCGTAGTGGTGTAATTTACTTGGGCTCCAGTGAGTGTGTGGCCTGCATAGTAAATGGTGTAGAAAATCTTCTCCTTTCGCTGTCCTAAAACCGTTCCAACTAAATAATCACTTGCATCACACATGATTTCAAACGGTAAGCTCCAATCGGGTGATGCAATGACCGGTGCACTCACTAATTTTTGCTTCAATAGGTTAAAAGCCTGCAAACACTCAGCATTAAAGTTAAATACAGCATCTTTAAGCAATAAATTAGAGAGTGGCTTAGCAATTTTGGAGAAATCCTTAATAAATCGACGGTAAAATCCAGCATGACCAAGGAAACTCCTAATGCCTTTTATATTAGTTGGTGGAGGTAGTTTTTCTATCACGTCAACTTTTGCTTTATCAACCTTAATGCCCTTTTCAGAAATTTTATGTCCTAAAACAATGCCCTCTCTAACCATGAAATGACATTTTTCCCAATTTAGCACAAGGTTAGTTTCTTGACATCTCTTTAAAACCAATGCTAGATTACGCAAACAAGACTCAAAATCATGCCCATAAATAGTGAAATCATCCATAAAAACTTCCATAAATTTTTCAATGAAATCATGAAATATGGCCATCATGCATCGTTGAAATGTGGCGGGTGCATTACAAAGACCAAAAGGCATTCTCCTATATGCAAATGTTCCATATGGACATGTAAACGTGGTCTTTTCTTGATCTTCCGAGGCTATAGGTATTTGCATGTACCCCGAATATCCATCTAGGAAACAATAAAATTTATTTTCTGCCAATCTTTCTAGCATTTGATCAATAAAGGGCAATGGGAAATGATCTTTTCTAGTGGCCTTATTTAATCTTCTATAATCAATGCATACTCTCCATCCCGTTACTGTGCGTGTAGGAATTATTTCATTATTTTCATTTGTTACTACAGTCATTCCTCCCTTTTTAGGCACACATTGAACAGGACTAACCCAACTACTATCAGAGATAGGATAGATAATACCTGCATCAAGTAGTTTCAATACCTCTTTCTTTACTACCTCTTGCATAGTTGGGTTGAGCCTTCTTTGAGGTTGTACTACTGGCTTAAAATTGTCCTCCATGGGTATGCGATGCGTACAATAGCTTGGGCTAATTCCTTTTAAATCGGATGTTGCCCAACCTATTGCTCCTTTATGTTTTTTTAGCACTCCAATGAGCATTTCTTCTTCCAAATCTGTCAACAAAGATGAAATAATGACCGGATTAGCATTATCACTTAAAAACACATATTTCAAATGAGATGGAAGTGTTTTAAGTTCAGGGTCTCCCTTAGGAGGGGATGGTTCATCCTCCTCTTCCTTATCCTCACTGTGCTCTTGTTCCAAAATTTATATCAATTGCTTCTCCTTTGTGTCTAATTCATCCATTCTTTTTGGATACATTAAGCAATTTTGAAGCTTGTCCTTGAGAATGATTTCCTCTTGCTTTGCGTTGGCACATTCTTGAACCTCATCAATAAAGTAGATAGATTCTTCAAAATCATATGAAGGGTGTTTTAAAATTTTATTAACATTAAAAATCATTTCCTCCTCATTAAATCTTAAAGTAACTGTTTGTCCATGGACATCAATTAAAGCTCTTGCTGTGTTCAAGAATGGCCTCCCCACAATTAAAGGTACTTTTCTATCCTCTTTCATGTCCATCACCACAAAATCTACTAGAAATATAAAATTCCCTACTTTAACTAACAAGTCTTCAATGATTCCCTTTGGCTTTTTTACCGATCCATCCGCCAATTGAAGCGTCATTCGGGTTTCCTTCAAATCACCTAGATTCAATTTCCTGCAAATTGAATAAGGCATTAGATTAATACTAGCACCCAAATCGCATAAAGCATTACCAACAAAATTTCCCCCTAGTTCACAAGGCAATGTAAAACTACCTGGATCTTCCAATTTTTCGGGAATTTTGTTAGTTAATATAGCACTACAATTACCGGATAATTGAATCGTTCCTATGCCTTCTAGCTTTTTCTTATTAGTGCATAACTCTTTCATGAATTTAGCGTATTTAGGCATGTGTAGCAAAGCTTCAGCAAATGGCAAATTTATATGCAGCTTTTTAAACATGTCTAAAAATCAACTTAATTGCTCATTTTGTTTCTCTTTCCTAGCTAGAACAGGAAAAGGTAATTGAGACTCATCAAGAACAGTGGAAACAAGTTTTTCTTTACCTTTACCCTTCTCGACCTTAGGAGGCACTTCTTCACTACTTTTAGAATTAGAAATACTTACCTTCGTTGTCGGTTCCACCTTTTTAGAAGCATTCTTACCAAATTCAGTCTCCTCTAGTTCCTTCCCACTCCTTAAAGTGATTGCTTTGGCTTTTTCCTTTGGATTTCGGTCAACATTTGATGGAAATGTTCCTTGAGTTCGGTTTGATAAAGAAGAAGCAAGCTGTCCCATTTGGTTCTCTAAGTTCCTAATGGATGCCTCTTGATTTCTCATCCAAATATCTTGTGCTTTCCATCTAGCATCTTGACTAGCTAAGATGGAATTTTGGGAAGCCATGAAATTTGCAATCATCTCCTCAATATTGGATTTCTTATCTTGTGGAGGGGGAGGTTGAGTTTTTTGAAAACCCGGTGGTTGGTGGTATGCTTGAGATGGGTATTGGTTAGGGTAGTGTGGTGGAGCTTGGTTTTGGTATGGGATGTGATTATTGGATGTAGGGTTGTGATTAAATGGGGGTCTCGGGTTTGGATTAGAAGAAGTAGTACCTTGGTTACCTTCTCTCCATGAGAAATTTGGATGCTTCTCCATCCCGGATTGTATGTGTTGCTATATGGATTCAAGGCATTCACTTCTTCCACCATATTTTCAGCATTCTTCATCCCCAAAGGTCCTGAAATCCCTGCATAAGAATCAATTTCATGAGACAACATAGAGACATTTTTAGATTTAAGCTCATTAATTTCTTTTAAATGTCTTTTTTCCATTAATTCCAATTGAGCTTTTAACATGGCAATTTCATCAACATTATGAACTCCCTGTTTTTTTTGAGTTGCTCTAGAGCTTGCCCATTGAGCATCATTGGTGGCCATCTCATCAAGGAGTAGAAATGCGTCCTCGGGAATTTGATTCATGAAGCTTCCATTGGAGGCTGCATCTAGCAAAGATCTTGTTGATGGATGAGCACCTGCATAAAAAATATGCATCAAGTGAAAAATAGGAACTTCATGATGAGGACAACTTTTCAAGAGTCTTCTAAATCTTTTCCAAGCTTCATGGAATGGTTCCTCATAGAACTGCTGAAAATCACTAATTTGTTTCCTAATGAGGGCGGTCTTAGTAGGTGGGAAAAACTTGCAAAGAAATTTCTCTTGCATTTGTTGCCAAGAGTGGATGGATTGATTTGGTAGCATTTGAAGCCAATCCCTAGCTTTTCCTATAAGGGTGAATGGGAAGAGTTTCAACCTAATTGCATCAGTTGATACATTAGGAATTTGCACAGTGTCACTCACTTCTAAGAACATATCCAAATGTTGTGCTGGATCCTCTATATCTGAACCCGAAAATTGGTTTCTTTGTACCATAGTGATGGTAGCGGGTTTAATCTCAAAGGGTTGGTGATGAGGAATTCTAATGGTTCTATGTTCTTCATTCCACCTAGGGATAGCATAATCCCTTATGGTTCTAGGTCTATACCCATTCCCGGGAGCTTGGGGTGGTGCATTTTGCTCTTCAATCCTAGGTGGTGGATCATTCATAGGCTGCTCAATTTCTGGATCGTTCATATTGTCTCTTAGCCTTCTAATCCTATGGAATGTCCTCTCAATTTCAGGGTCTAATGGCAAGATGGGGTTGTCTCTAACCATAAACCACTTAGTTAATCAAAAAGAGAATAAGAAATTAGATGAAGAAGAGAAGAAAACACTCAAGAACTTCTTTTAAAATCAAATTAAACAAACAAACGCCAATGTACTTTTGCCCGGCAACGGCGCCAAAAACTTGACCGGTGTCTAGCAAGTGTACTAGATCGGCTAGTAATATAGGGAAATAGAATTAAGACCCAAAATATCGAACCCAAGGGAAAACTTGTGCTTGTGTGCTAATTCAATTTTAAAACCAATTTCTGTGTGTAAAGAGAGAAAAGAAATCCCAAATTTTGATGTTTTGAAGAATAAAAAACCAAATCCAAAATAAAACAATTAAAGTAAACAATAATTAAGAAAACTCTATTGAAAACAAGTAATTTAAATGAGGTAAAAATCAATGATAAAAACAACTTCCACTAAAGGACTATCCACCTTAACCAATATTGATATGACTTAATAAACATAAAACATACAAGTGATTATGGAAAATTCAGTTTAATAAACCCAGATAACTTTCTCAAGATTATCACTCTAAGTATTGAACTCCCTTATTCAGAACAATTCAATACTTAGCAGAAAATTCTGAATTAATCTCCTAGATGTCTATTAAAACCTTTCTCAAGAGCTTTAACTTCCAACTATTCTTGATTACTCCCTTCTTAATCTCAATTTACTCAATTTAACACATAATCATAACTTACTCAGATTAAAACATGCATTAATCCAACCAAACTAACTTAAGAACATACAAATCATTAATCAACTTAACTCAACTAATTAACCGATGTTTAGTCACGTTAATAATCAAATTAAGATTGAATAAAGACAAGAATTTGCTTAAGAACCAAGAAATAATCAAACTTGTAATTAAATTGAAGTACAAACTTAAGTCATAACAATATGAGTCAAGGATTCAAGTATTCTTCAGCAAAAGTTAAAGAAAACTACTCAAAAGACATAGTTAAGACTAAAAACAAAAGCTTGAATAAAAACTGAAAATAAAGGAAGACGTTAAAGTAATCTAAGAACAACAAATTGAAAAACTAAGGATCGATCTCTTCTTCTGTGTTTTGAGCTCCTATTTATAGGCAAAAACGTGGTAGAATTCTTCTTAAATTGTAGAATCAAGATAGGAAAGGAAGTCTGCTCAAAACAGGAAGTCTGACGAATCCTTCGCGCGATGGGAGAGTAAAATCACGTGGCCACGCATCCTTTTGCATTGAAGAACACGTGGTCACGTGTTCCTTTCCTTCCTCACACGTGGCCACGTGTGAGTTTTGCCTTGGGTCACACGTGGTCACGTGTCTTGCTTATTTTCTCCCTTGTTTCTTCACTTCTACTTCACTTGGCTACGTTACTCTTCACTTTACTCTTACACGTGGTCACGTGTAAATTCCTTCAATATCTTCACGTGGTCACGGCTCCATCCTCTGGACTAAGAGCTGCTTTTCTTGCTTAAACTTCCAATATTTATGCTTTTGCCCCAAAACTTTGTACTTTTCACACTTTAAGCCCTTTTCCATCATTTTAGCCCTGAAAATCATGTAAAACACAGAATTAACTCTAAAAATATAAATATTAACAAAATAACTATAATTTAACCCAAATAAAACCAAAATAACTAAATAAAATAACTAAAAACATATTAAAAACTACATATAATTCACACTTATCAAACTACATTTCATTGAAATCGTTATAGCCAAAAAGAAATTTAAACCAAGCAACATAGTAGGCCATTATCATTTTCACATTATATAGGTGAAGCAATATATATATAATTATATATATATATATATATATTTCTTCATTTCGAGTAAATTGTTGAGTCTTTTAAACTTTTAATAACCTACCAAGTACTAGTTCAAAGGGTGGATAATAGGAACAATGGATACCGAAGGTATCAAACGATGGACCCAAAGGGCCAAACAATGGTTCTATAAAGGAACAAAATACTAGACCCAAACGGGGTCCTCAATGGTTCCAGCAAGGAACAAACAATAAACCCAAAAGGGCCGAACGATGGTTCCATAAAGGAACAAGACCCAAATGGGGTCAACTATGGCAGCTGCAAAATCCCTCTAGGCATGCCTATCTAATCCATAACCGAACTAAGACCCACAGGCTTTATCACTTTAGGAACATCTTTCATTCATCATATTCTTTCTTATTTAATATAACATTTACTTAAAGCCATTTTCCCCAAATGAACATATATTATTCATTTACATAGCAATACTGGCTTAAAGCCTCGATATTCGATGATACATATTACCTATTCATATACTTGCATAGCTACCATATAACTTATATCATGCACTAGGATGCTTTAGCATAATAGTAACTAAGTATCATGCAATACTGGCTTAAAATCAATGTTTTAAAGCTTAATGCAATACACATCATTGAACATAAGCTCATGAAGTGACAACATGATTTTTAAATTCCTGATTGACTATGCTTATACCAGTCATGGCAGTTCATGAGAATAAAACCATAGATATAGTTGTATAAACCATGAGTGCATGATCTAACACTTAAACTATATTCATTTAAAAAGAATGTACCTGTGTGGTTCTTCATAACCATTCCCCCTGCTTCAATATACTCAATTTGATCATCATCCATTTAATTTATCCATTACATTATATACAGGTATTCGATGTCACACAATTGGTGAAAGTGTTCAAATAAGAGCTTAACGTTTACCTATGTCATTTATAATGTCTTGGAAAGACTTCACAACTCAATTGTTTCTATACAAATCATATAGCTTACTAGCCCCCATTTTTATAAATATACTCATCATGTACATTACTTACGGTCCATTTAATTCTCTCTAATTATATTTTATATTATGGAATTCATGATTCATGAAGAATTTATATCTTAGAGTGTGAAGTGAAACTAATAAAAGAAAACATGCGAGTGGTCGTGCCCAAGAAAGAAAAGAAGGCATTGTTAGAGAGTATGCCCTAGAGCCCATGTAAAAGGGATGAATTTCATATGTATGAATTTATATTCTTAATAAAAGGCATTATTCATTTATTAATGCTATGTTTAAATACATGAGTTTGTAAATATTAAATTAATAAATGAAGTCCTTGATATTATAAACACAGTGCAAAGACAATCATGAAAGTGTTCATGATATGAGGTGTCTATTGCATGCAAATGTGTTGATATCTAAATATCCCTAGTCATAGAATTAACAAGATAGGACATTGTTAATTCGGACAAACTAGCACATGTTATGCTTCTTGAATGGTTCAAGCAGTGGTTCTCATAACTGTGATTATGAAAGATAATCAAAGCTAACATGTGGATGCTTGTTAGAAGAAAAAGTTCATTGGAGACTTGTAAAGAGAATCCTTACAAGGATATTAAATCTATGTCAATGAGGAATCTCTTCATAGCGGTTGTGCAAGTATCCTTAAACTTGAGATCACCAAAGTTATCTTAAGTAGCAAGTGGTATATTTTGACTCCATAACTGATTACTTCCAACTGAGAGTGAACATAGTTAGGAGATTGGATATATCATGACCTACTTGAAGATAGTTGAGTGATTGACAAAGGATTCACCATCCCAGATTTAACAAGGGAAGTTATCTCGCATGATTCTATAATTGCCTTGTTCAAAGAATCTCTAGCCAGAGTAATATGTCAAGATGGATAGAGATCCATGGAGGGCATTTTGGGAACAATGGTTAAATTAATAGAAAATACATAATTAGATTTATATGAGTTGACAGAAATCCATACTCAGAATCTAATTGAGATAAGAGTGGTGAAAGGAGTAATTGCACGTTAACTGTTTCTATGGAAGGATATAGTCAAACCATTTGACTTTCCTGACATTTAGGTAGTTATGATGCCTAGATAGAGGCCAATCATGACTTGTATAATAATGTATCAAAAATATCAATGGGAATTGATAAAATGATTTAAAGAATTTTAAACATGTGAGTTTTGAATAGAACTCACAATTACATATTATACTGCTAATATAGACAGGAACCCAATAGGTCACACACATATAGAGAAAAAGGATAAAATGGTAAAATGACAAGGATAATAATATTTGATATTATTATGGGGATAGGGAAGTGAATAAGATAATAATTAATTAAAGAGTTTAATTAATTATGATCAAGTAAAATTATTCGTAGAACTTTTCTAATATGTTCTGTAAAATTAGACCTAATTGAAATAATGTATTTCATAATTGATTATTATTGAACTATAAGTGTTATAGGGCTGATATAATAATTGATAGGTCCATTAGAGGAATTATAAAGGCCCAAAGAAGTGAAGTTGGCACAGAAGCCCTCCTGAAGAAGGGCCACACATCAACTCCAAAATAGAAGGCCTTAGAGGCCTATTTCTTGGATCAAAATAAATTAAATATGTTACATAAGTGTTATGGAGCCTACATATTTAATTTTTTTGGGTTTGGAATTCATTTGGGTAATTAAATCCAAGTATATGTACAAAGGGCCTAGTTTATCGGTTTTGTGCATAGTCTTTTATGAAAGGGCTTAAATTGGATTTAATTGAGACCAAATAATTATAAATAATTCCAGAAGCCCAATTAATAATTATCCAGAAATTTTAAAGAGCCCAATCCCATTATAAAGTTGGATTTTTAACATAACTATAAAAATCCAAGTGATGAGGAATTAGGGTTAAGACTGTGTGAACACTTAAGAAAAGTTTCTTCTCTTTTTCTCTCTACCCTAGCTGCCACTCCCAAAGCTAGCTTCTAGGGTTTTTGGCTAGCCCTTGTTTTCTACCAATTGTTGGTTCATTCTATCATTCTTTAGTGTGGATTACTTATTGGAGGTGTTCGATTTTGGACACTGTGGTTTGCGACAACCCGGTGCGAACAAAAATCAACTGTATAACAAAAAACAAAGGTAATTTTTTTATTCTCATTAATATGTATATTATAAATTCATGGTAAGATTAGATATATTGGTTAAAAATTTTAAATTCTGCTTATGTATGAGATGCATGTAACCGAGAATTCCCAACAGGCATACACGACCATGCAAGGAGAACAAAGGCCAAACACATGGCCAAGTAGAAAGAGAAGTAAGCCATTCATGTGGCCACGCAAGGAGAAAGACCATGTAGTGCATGGCCACATAAGGAGAAAAACAATCCATCACGTGGCCATGCATGAAGAACCAAAGAAAACACGCGGCCACGCAAGGAAATCACGTGGCCACTCAAAGAGATAGCTAAAGGGAAACAAAGACATGCTTGGCCACGCAGAAGAAGAAGGGATAGGTTGCACGGCCACGCAAGGCATTTCGATAGTCTAGGTTAAAAATCCCAATTTCCAGCTCAATAGATTTTGAATCCTAAAACTCACCTCAAATACTTAGATTTAAATCCTTCTTTGTTCATCTAAGCACTAAAAATTTAACCTTCACTTCAAGTAAGGGGACACATACAAGAACATAAGAAAATCATCAAGTAACCATTTATATAGAGTCCCATACCTCAATATCAGCTTCATCTCCTTTAAAAATGCACAGATCTAGCTCTTTTTTCCTTCTCCTAGTCTTGATCTATCTGCTTCTCCTCTCTTCTTATGCACAGGAACAACAACATGATCTTACAATCCCTCATGACCAAAAATCATAAATGAAAAAATGTAGAGGAAAAAGAGATTTTCAAGGGAAGACATTACCTTAAATCTTAACTCACAAACCTTAGCTCCCCTTCTCCAACCCGTAATCAGCAGAGAGAGAGAGAGTTATCCCTTAAAATGACGATCCCCCCTCTCTAAACCCTTGTTATTCCTTCTCCTAGAAGCTATTGAGGGAGGTAATGGGGCAAATATCTCATTATGAAATTCCAAAATTGCCCTTATTCAACTTAACCCTGACAACTTATTTTCTTAACATCTAACACTCAAACTTCTTATTTGTTTCAACTATATCCCTCTTTTATCTTAATTTTAACCATACTCAATTTACATACATGCTGAAATTACCAAAATAGCCCTAATGAGAATTAACCTTAACAATGCCAATAATTCAATATTTGCCTTAATTAACCATAATCCTCATCACTTTACTATAATTCGGTTAGGGCCATGATTAGGTCCTTACATTGTGTTTATTTATTTGTCTTATATAGTTTTTACTTATATTTCTTTAGTTTTTGTTTGTCCTTTTGATCAACTTTTGGTTGTTTTTAGTTATTTTACTTTACTTATTTTTATTTATAGCTTTAAATTCTTGTCTTAGTTTATTATTTCATTTTTTTAGGTTGTATTCAGTTGTTATTAAAGACCTTTTCATTTTAGTTTAGTTTTCCCTCGTTGCTCCTGTTATGGAAACTCTGAACTTAGTTTAAGAAAAACTTATTTTAGGACAATTGAATGACCTGAGAGTAGCTAGTTATTAATTGTTTGCCATTTTCATTTAGGTTCAATTAGATCAATACCAGTAGGTCTCCGAAAATAATTTACACTTTAGGCCTATTTTTAGAGGAATCAAAAAAATGAGTGCATGAAGGTGATCGAATTGAAATTTTAAATCACTAGAACTTTCATCATCACCCTTCAAAGCATTCATAACAATTTAAATATAGATCTTGAGATGATTTAGGCAAGTTTTCTTTGTAAGCCTCGAAAAGAATTTTGACCTACCCGATACTAATTTATTTTCCTTGCATAACCCCTTTGAGCCTATTGAGGTATGGTAATTGCGTACCAAAATTTTTATTTTTGATACACTCATTTAATTGTCCTAGCCTCAAAGACTTCTTCATGCCCTTCTAGAACTGGCCATTCTTGAAGTGAATAAGAAATTTTTTGGGACTAAAAGAGGAATGAGCTAAGATGAGGGTTGAATGTCAAGAAAAATTTAAGAATTAAATTGTCTTTTGGATGTCTAGGATTATTTTTAGAATGTAGTGTATTTAGTGAGAAAGCTAGTAAGCCCCATATTTCTTTTCCCTAAAAAATAAAAAATAAAAAATTTTCTAGAAATAAGAGAATAAAAAGAAAATGAAAATGAAATAAAATTCTGACTTATAGCTTGTAATAAGTGTGGGGTAGCTTGCTAAGTTTACAGAATGAGCTTTAGTGCTTGTAGCTTGATCGAGCAAAGGCACTATTAATTGAATATTTTTAGTGCATTCCTTCTCTTACAAATCTAAATTTTAAGCAATCACATTCTGCATTCTAGATAGCCTAACATTTATCAACTCTGTTGAATTGAGAAAAGGGTAGAAATTAAGCTAAAATTTTTTAAAGTATATTTAGGGTGAGTGGAATTATTGAATGGTTGTTCTTAATTTGTATATCTTTCACTTTTCTTTGTATGTCATACCTCGACTATGTTACAACTTGCCTAAGACCTAACGATCATGCATTGTTTAGAATTTTTTGCGAATATAACTTTCGAGTTTCGATGCTAAAAGAGAGGCCTATGGAATCTCTTAAGTTTCATGAGCAAAACTGTATGTGTAAAATTTTACATATGAATTCTTTTTGCTGTTGTCAAATTACACTGGAGTTTTATAGTCCAGAAGTTATCATTAGGCCTAACACACACACCAGGAGACTAGCTAGTATGATTTGAGCTTAATTATGTTCGAATTAGGATGACAGTTAGTGACTTCTGCTATAGTGTTATTTAATTTTCCTTGAATTTGTGATTTCTCTTTTGGAGTTTGGTTATGCAGGAATTTGATTGTCCAATTGCTCGTGGGTGAGCAAAAGCAAAGTGTGGGGTAGTTGATAACTTCGATTTAATGTTTATTTTTAGTATATTTTTATCTGTATTTAAGTCTCATTTTACGTACTTTTCTTATTTTAAGTGTTAAATTTATCTTTTTATGCCAAATAGGATTATTTTGAGTTTCATGAAGTTTTTAAGTGTCTAATGGTGTAATCTTAAATTTTGCACAGAAAAAGTGGTTAGCACTCGGTTGAGATCAATTATCTTAGCCATATGCCTTGAAAATCCTTAAAATGCACCATTTTACAAAGGGACTCAATTGAGACCACTTGTCTCCACCATGTATAATGCAAAATTCAAGGTTGATTCAGTCAAGAAGGGTATGCATAGCTGAGACCAAAGTGTCTCAGTCGTGTGCTAATGCTATAGTACTCTTTTAACCAATTGGACTTGGTTGAGACCATTTATCTCAATCGAGTCGCATCGCAGATCAGTATAAAAGCTACATCCTATCTAGCCAGAAAGGAAATCTTTTTGGGTTTTTGAATTCTATGGGTTCTCTCTGTAGTTTTAGCTTATAGCTCTTCATACTTTAGGGTTTATATAATTAGTTTCTATAGATTTACTTGTAAGAATTACATTTTCAAGACAGTTTATACCAAAAATACATAGGCATAGTTTTGTTTATAGAGAAAAGTTCTTATTTTCAATCAAGTTCAACTTGGAGAAGAGAAGGAAAAGCTACCGCAACTTCAAATCTTTATCTCTAAATGGGTTTAAGAGTTTCTTCTTCCCTTTTCTTTGTTGTTTTCATTATGAGTAGTGAGTAGTCATTTTGTTGTTTAGGGATCTTTGAATCCCCTAACCATTTAATGATATGAACTTTTTTGCTTAATACATATTTTAGATGTTTCTTTTCTCTTGTGCTTATCTTGGTATGGATGTTATTCAAGTATTTATGTTTTTAGTCTTATTCAAGTTCATGGATTTATGCTTGTTTAATAACTATGTCATGCATGCTCTATTTTTCTTCATATATTTTATAGTCTTGATGACATTTCTGGAATGAAAGTTGTTAGATGTAGGATTTGTGTGTTGTAAAATCAGAAAAAGAGAGAAAATGAATGGGTATTGAAGTAGTAAGCTCCAAAATAGGATACTAGTTCATATCTAGGTCTTAGGACCCATGCTATGGCTATCGGATAAGCTCTAGAATGGGATATCAGGTAGTTAGAGTAGTAGGCTCCGAAATGGGATACTAGGGCTTTAGATAGGTTATCCACATTTTAAATATATTAATGTTATGTTAAAATGAATCTTGCATGTGAATAGGGAAGATTAGATTCATAAATAATGTCTTTAGCCATTGTTAATTTTATCCATTTCATAATTTATGCTTGTTTAAGTTGCTTTGTGCTCAACTTACTTCCATATTAATTGTTGATTTTACCAATTACAACAAAAACAACAACAACTAGGATATTATTTTAAAACATAACTCCAATCAATCAAATATTCTCATGCTCGCCTTATTCCCTTCGTTTCGATAACTCGAAGTCTTAAAAATACTCCACTTTATTACTTTTCGATTTAGTACACTTGCTGAAAATGTTTAGTATAGAATAGGTCACATAACTGAGACCATTTGGTTTTTGGCGTGTGCAATTTGAATTTTTTGAACTAGTGTGTTATGCACGGATGAGACCATTTTATCTTAGCCGTGTCCTCGATAAAATAAAATTGTGCATTTTGAGTCTTTGTATGTGACTCAACTAAGACAGTTTGGTCTCCACCATGTCCCTAAGGTACTCTATCATGTCCATCTATAAATACACTCCAAAAGACATAACTCTTCACCTTTTTCCACTCTCTCTTTCCCTCTTAGTGTTTTCGGCATTTTCACCCCTCTTCTTCCTTTCTTTATGCATTATCTCTTTTAGTGCAAGCTTCAATCAACAATTAAGTGTTCCAACTTTATTATTTTTGTCTTTAATCTTTATTTTTATTTTATTTTTCTATAATTTTTTCTATAGGGAAGTAGTTTTTGTTAGCATTGTGTTTTTATATGTATGAATCATGCCTTGGTGTTAGTTAGAGTACATTGCATGTTTAGGTTAGGCAAAAATCCAAACTTTGATTATTTTTACTTCTTTTATTATGAGAAATGCTATGGTTATGTGTTTTTTGTACTTAATGGTATTTTTACAATTGTTCATCTTGTTCAAATTGCATTTTGATTGCAAATTTACTTTATGTATGCCATGTGTTTGTAAAAATGCCTAAAAAAATTGAAATCCTTACTTTTGTAGCCTATAAACCTTTGATTTTGGACTTTAGTTGTCAAGTTTGATACTTTTGGATATTGGAAAGCAATGCCTATATTTTTCCATATGGTTTGATGTCAATTTGCTCGTAATCATGTCTAAAACTTGAACGAGTTTAGTTTTGGGTATGAAATTTTTCCTAAAGGAACAAAATTGCTTTATTTTTCTTTGCCATTAAATTATGTTATCTTGATAGCATGCCTTTTTGTTAGGAATTAACCCCCTTCGTGGGGGCTTATGTTATCTAACTTGTGGCACCATGTTAATCTTTTGAATTGGGTATGTATTTACTTTAAGTGTGGCTACTGAAGCATGAACTTAGTTGTCCAAATAGGCTTAGTTCAAGTTGTTTGTTTAGATTGTATCAAGTTCTCTTTTGTTCGAATGCATTGCATAGTTTAACTACTCAATTCATTTTTAATTATACTACTTGAGCCATATATATTTATGCGTGTGACTTGTGCAACCATTTATTCTTCCTTTTGCCTTAAATTGGTTTGCTTTACTCATAGAATGTTATTTTTTACTTCTTTGTGGTTAGTTTTGTTGTTTTCTATGATGAAATGAGTGAAGCTTAATGAAAATTATCTGCTTTTGCAGTGGCCCTTAAAAGAATGCGAACTGAAGCAGGATCATCTTTATCTGCTCATCCCAAAAAAAGGGTAGCACGAGTTCCCTCTTAGGTTCCTAATGAATTTCATCTGGATTGGCCTACATTTTCATAAGGAAAACATATGGCCACTCCATACATTGATATGGAGCTTATGAAGAAGATAAACATGTGGGATAAAGTGGAGAGATTAATAACCAATGTAGGCATGATAGAATTTATTGGCGCACCTCACTAAGGATTTTCTGGCCACTATAAGAATCAAGATAGGCAAAAAAAAGTAGGCCTAATGAGGGGAATGTAAGTTTTTGGTTTAATGGCACATCGCACCGAATGAGCTTTAATGATTTCTCCTGCTACTTAGGATTTGACCCCCATGTTGCAAGGGGAATCGATAATTTAATTAAGCAAGGAATTTGGAATGGGATCTGTGATGAAGTGGAGCCTACTATTTTTTATGCTAGTAACACTAAGGCCCACCACTTGAAGAACCACCCACTGAGAATCATACATAGATACTTAGCCTTGGCTATATTTTCTCACCTCCAAAACCTCGGGAATGTGAATACGAATGAGGCATTCATTTTATATGCTATGGAGAATTCCATTTGGTTCAATGGAGCTGTGTCTATTACTGCCAAAATAGATGAGTTGAGGACCTATTATAAGAGGGCCTTGAAGATTGCCTTTAAAGGTATTGTCACCACTTTGGCTAAGGCTTTAAATCACATAAATATCGGTAAAGCATTAGGCAACCTAATTGTTATCGATAAAAAGATGCTGAAGAAGATATTGGTGCTCAAAGATGACCTGAGGTTCCCAAGGCAAGGTTATACTATGGTGTCATATAGAGAGTCCTATCGGTAAAATGTCATTAAACAAGTGATAGAGCTCCGGAGGGTAGAGGCTAGAGTAGTCACATTATCTTTGGAGCAGTACACAGGATCATAACTCGTCTGGATATAATGTCAAAAAGGATGGACCAGATTGTCACAGCGTTAGCCATGATGCAGTCGCACTTCGACCACCATTTCCCTTCACCTCCACATGAGTGACCTATTTTAGGGATTTTCCTCAACCCCATTATTTTTGTTAATGATATATTTGTATTTTGTTTAGGGCAGCAAAATTTTAATTGTGAGGTGAAGGTATTTTAGAGATAAACTCATTTTGGATTATTTTGTTGGATTATTTTTACTTATTTATCACTGCAGTAGTTTTAGTAATTTTGTTTATTTTAAAATTAGTAGTTAATTTAGCATGTTTAAACTTCTTTAATTTTTAGTTATGATATATTATGTTTAATGTTATATGATTTTGTTTGGTTTTGCCTCCTTTATAGTTTTAACTGTATTTTTTCTTTAATTTGTGTTTCTCTATTTATTTTACAGCTTTTGTTTTTTTTTTTAGTTTAGTTTACAACTTTTATTTATTTTATAGCATTCATTTTATCAGTTTTTAATAGTTTCTGCTTTGATTGTTTTTGCATTTGGTTGTTATTAATACTTGAACATTTTAGTTTAGCTTGCCCTTAATTGGTTCCCGGTATGAATAACTTGAACTTAGATTGAGAAAAAATCATTTGGGATAGTTGAATAATCAGAGAGTAGTTAGTTGTTAATTTTTTTGCATTTATTGTTTAAGTTCAACTAGATCAATACCAGTAGGTCTCCAAATAAAATACGCACTTCAAGCCTATTTTTAGAAACATTAGAAAAATAAATGCATGAAGGTGATTGAAGGGGAATTCTAGAGTGTTAGAACCTTCCTCATCACCCTTCAAAGCATTCAAAACAATTTGAATACAAGGCTAGAAATGATTTATGCAGGATTTTATTGTTGACCCTCTAAAAGACTTTTGATCTACCATTTGTATGTTGTATCCCTTGCAAAGCCCTTTAAGCCTATTGAGGTATGCTAAATGTGTGCCAATTTTATAATTTTTTTACGCTTATTTGATTTTCCCAACCTAAAAGCCTTTTATCTTACCCTTATAGAATTGGCCATCCAAAGAGTGAGAAAGAATTTTTTTCGAGAATTAATATGGATATGAGTAAAAATGAAGGATGTGTTTTGATGAGAATATTAGAAGTGGGATACCTTGCAAATGTCTGGGAATATTTTCATATTGTAGTTGTATTCTAGTTAGAATGTTAGTAAGCCCCCGAATCTTTGAAAAAAAAAAGAAAGAAAAGAAAAGAAAAGAAAAGAAAAGAAAAGAAAAGAAGAGAAGAGAAGAGAAGAAAAATAATAAGAATAAAATTAAATTAAATTAATTTTTAATTCATAGTTCATTAAGTGGTAGGAGAGAAGGAATGTTAGCCCTTGTAGCTTAATTAAGCGAATGCACTTCTTAGCGAAATTTTTTTATGATTTCCTTCTCTTAGAAATCTCCTTTTTGAGCATTGATGTTATGCATTCTAGGTAGCCTAGAATTTAGCGATGTTTTTAAATCAAGTGAGGGTAGATATTAGCTAAATATTTGGAGTGTGAATAGGGCAAGTGGAAGTAGTGAATGGTTGTTCTGATTTGCATACCCTTTACTTTCCTTTGTTAGCCATATCCTGACCACATTATAACCAATCTAGGACCTAATGATTTTAATTTTTTTAGATTTGTTTATGGAGATGACCTTTGGATTCCAGTGCTAAAGGAGAGGTTTATGACGTCTTTTGAGTTTCAAGTGTGAAATCACATATGTAAAATTTTACATACGAATTCTTTTCTTGATTTGCACTGGAGTTTTAAAATTCAGAAGTTATCATTTAAGCCTAGCACACACACACTAGGAGATTAGTGAGTATGGTTTACTTTGAATTCTTTTTGATTTAGGATGACGATTAGTGACTTCTACTGTAGTGTTGTTTAGCTTTTTCTTAATTTGTGATTTCTCTCTTCAAGTTTGTGTATGTGGGAATGTGGTCTCTTCATTTGCTTGAGGGTGAGCAAAAGCAAAGTGGGCTATTTGATAACTCCGATTATTTGTTTATTTATAGTGTGTTTTCATCTGTGTTTATATCTCATTTTACAAGTTTTTCATGTTTTAAGTATTAAATTTTCTTTTTATGCCAAATAGAATAATATTAAGATTTATGAAGTTTTACTGTGTTTAATGGTGCAATTTTGACTTTTGAACAGAAAAGTTAACTTGCACATGGCAGAAACCAAAGGGTCTCAGTTGTGTACATTACAGAAATCCCAAAACGCACTATTTCCCTAAAGAGCATGGCTGGGACCATTTATCCCTGCCATGTCCAATACACGTTCGAGGATGATTCAATCTTGAAGGGTGTGCACGGCTAAGACTAAAGTGTCTCAACTGTGTGTTATTGCTACAGTACTATTTTAATCAATTAGATATGGTTGAGACCAAAGTGTCTCTGTCATGTCCCTCTGGAAGATCCTATAATAGCTACAATCTGTTTGGTTTTAAAGGAGGAGTTTTTAAGTTTTTTGTTAGATAGTTTTTCATAGGGTTTTAAGCTTCTGTAAGTAGGATGTAGCTCTTCATATTTATAGGGTTTTATACTTGTAAAAGTTACATTTTTAGATAGGATTTATTCTTACAATACAGCAAACACCATAGTTTAAGTTTAAGTTAAAGAAGTATAGTTTATGTTTATTCAAGTTTCAGCTTAGAGAAGAAGAGGGGAAACAACTTTAATCTCAAATCTACATTTTACAATGGGTTTAAAAGTTTCTTCTTTTCTTTTCCTAGTTATTTTTATTATGTTTAGTGAGTAGTTTTATAGTTGCTTGGGGATCTTTGAATCCTTTTATCCGTGTAAGAAAATGAATTTATTTGCTTATATATATATATATATATATATATATATATATATATATATATATATATATATATATATATATATATATATATATATATATATATATATATATATATATATATATATATATATATATATATATATATATATATATATATATATATATATATTAGATGTTTCTTTTCCCTTGTTGTTGTGTTAAATTCGCAAGCGTACAATCTACCTATTTTATATTAGTACTAAATATATATTAGTACTAAAGATATCATTCCACAAGGAAATTAGATAGATTATTGCACACTATTACTACTTGATTTTAATTTTATTTACAATGTTCAGTAATTTTGATTACAAAACTAAACTACTAGTGTTATACTAATTCTAACTATTAACTAAACCTATTTTATTGATAATCAAAGAAGACAAATTAACTTAATTAGTTAAGTTACTAAATTTTGAAACTTAATGTTACTCTCTTGATTTATAATGCAATCCAAGTTGGATTGAAGTTCCAATTCACTCTCTCGACATGAATTAAAGTGCCTAAAACATGCATAAATAATTGTAACTCTTAACTCTCATTAATGAATTAGTTAATTATAAATACATATTTCAAGATTATTTACCAACCTATAACAATCATTTATCATTTCGATCTCTCAAGTAATGTTTTAATGATGAACTTCTACTAGTTTTAAGGAAGAATATATATCTCGACTACATTTTTTCTTATTATGATCATACTTAGTATACTAATCACAAATTCTGCAATAAAGACTACTTTAATTAATATACTTAAATTAATATGAATAATTAAACATTAACTCAAATTGTTCAAGTTCCTAAGTTATCAATCAATATTCACAAAGAAGAAGCAATAGATAAAAGAAGGTAAAGGAGATCTCTCAATCCTTTTGCTCTTTACAAAGATGACCTACTCCTTTGCTCTTGCCTTCTTCTCAATACATAAAAATGTGCTTAAAATTTACATAATTGTTTTTTAGTAATTGTTCTCCCAAACTTTGAATATCCAAAAGTTAGTTGTTTTATCTTATAAATCTTCTCTTTATATTTCCTTTGCCTAGTCTTGTGTCGCTTGAAATGCCTCCCTAATGGTACATAACCCTTGCTAAAAGACATGCACATTAAAATAGCTTTTCAAAATTTAACTACTCCAATAGCTATTTATGTTAAGCCCCCGACCACTATCGCGCTCATGACAGAGCACGGGACTTCAATTTATTAACTTTTCTACTTCGTTTTGACTTCATTTCTCTTTCTTGCTAGGTCATGCTCATAACCTTCACCATGCCAATGATAGGAGCTCTTCCTCTTGCACCATTTCTGCTTTGTTATCTTTATTTTCTTCTCTTTACTCCCTTACACACATATAAAACACACAAACACATAAAAGATACCACATTTCACACATAAAATAACTAAAACTAAATATGAACTCCTTAAATTCAAACATAAAAAAACTAAATTCACATGCACAAAACTACACACATCAAATTCCCCACACTTAAATCTTTGCTTGTTTCCAAGCAAAAACTCAAAATGCAAAGAAGAACAAAATAAAAACCACATCGTGGGGCTCATCATACTTAATAAACATTTAGTAGCAAATGGAACAACCTTCACCCTTACAATCCATTTATCCATGTCCATAAATTCCAAGGGAAATATCATGAATATTTAAGTTTTGATATCCATGAATACTCAACCAAAGAATCATGACAATGCAAAGTAAAAATATATAAGCACCTTAGAAATCGCATTTCTTACCACATGTTCCTTAACATGGCAAATATCGCAAGGCAATGAGTAACTCTCTCAAACAAACTTTTGTCCTTACATCACTCTAATAATTTGTGGCTAGTGTTTTCTCTCTCCACACCTTAGTATACCATTACATACCATAAAGCTTGTAACAAGTAAAAACCTCCACTACTAGCACAAAGTCATTGCATAAAATCAAAGGTCCTTCATGTGGGTTGTAACTTGGCTTAGATTAAGGTAAGATAATTTTGGATAAGTAGCTTCAAATGCGAAATGGAAAAACAGCTATCATAACATATAGATCTACAAATTAAAGAGATCACATGATTTTTGATTTATTTGCCTACTAAAGCTCATTACTCGTTCTCATCCCTGTTTATTTTTCTTTGACACGCCCATACTATGCTTTCTTTTGCAATTGTCTTCATTTTATGCACACTAGATTGTTTTCTCTTTCTTTTCTGCTTTTCTTATTTTCCTATTTCTCTTTTCTTTCCTAGTGTTTTCCTATGACTTTTTGAGGACATCATACATCTTTTAAGGACATTACATGTTAAAGTACAAAAAAACTATCATCATGCAAACAAACTACATAATATATCTCAATTGCCCCTAATAGGAGCTAATCATTCCATATTAAGGTGCCAAAAGAAAGGTTTAAGCTTCAAAAAGTGGATTAAGGTTAAATATGTGCTTATCAACAAAGAAATTGGCTAATGGCTCAAAATGGCTACCTAAAGTAAAAAGGGTTGGGTTTATTTATGCAAGTCAAAAATTGGCTAATTCTAATGCCCTTGTCATCTTTCATGCATAACTCATACCAAATGTAATCTCAAAACTTACTCATTACAAGTTTTAGAGTATACAGTATAAAAGGGGTACTCTCAAAAGAAAGTATATCATCATTTAGGCTTAAAAATCTCACAAGGTTAAAGGTTCTAAGTCACTCTATGTAATGTTTCATTCATGTAAACCAAAGTATATGTTTAAAGCAGAAGAAAAACTTAAAAAGAACCTATAAAAAAAATACTTTGCCTAAACATTAACCCTTTACCCCTTCATAAGCACACACACAAATACCAAAATAAGTAATCCAACACGTTCCCAAGGAATTTCATTAAACTAGACCAATGGTTCCAACATGCTTGAAAATTTTCGTAAGCATGCCACTAACTAATCATCAAATATTCAAGCTCCATAAAACACATAAACTAACACAAACTATTCATACAACCTAACCCCACATAAAAATAACCTAACTTCCCCACACTTAAAGGATATAATATCCTCATTGTGGAAGGAACAAAAATAAATGACAATGAAACCAAACAAAAATATAAAAATATAAGTCATACACAAATAGAAATAACACATAAATATAAAATGAAAAAGAGTAAAAGGTGAAAAAACTACCCCTTTGTGAAGTACCACTTAGAAAACCAAGTAGAAAGGGTGTAAACTCCACATGTTGCTTTAGAAAGAAGCTCATCAACTTCCTGCCTATACTCTTATGGCTCCTCATCAACTCCTTTTATATTGGCCCTTAATAAGCTTCCACCTTCACAGCTAGATTTCAATTGGTCTAATCCATAGCATCCAACACGTGTCAAAACATGCCTCCACCCTACTGCATTGCTTCCCTTCGCTACCATCAGAATCTAATTCCCTAGCCTTTTCAACATCTTTCAATGGCAAAATTATCACTGTCCTCATCATCAAAAGTAGCAGAGGGGACCTTACCCTTTCTCATGCACAGTTTCCTATTTCTCTCATCAAAAGAGAAAAAAATATTGGAGGCCATCCTCCTCTTTTCAACAAGTTAGAGTTCTTTAAAAATGTAAAATCAAGCATGGCAATTTTTTCATCCTCAGCAAGCGTAAAATTAGTCAACTACCCCCAAACATCCTAAAAATAATACCAATCACACCATACCCCATCCCTATAGATTTAGTCTTAGCAATGGATGCATTATATAAACCTATCAAAAATGAGTGAGATAGAACAAGGAATCTTTTTACTTTGCACCAAATAGAGTCACGAATAAATCCTTAACTTGCACCTTATTACTCTCTACTCTTCCAAACATGGCATGGCATAAATATTTGTGTAACAACACTTGTGTAACAACACAGCCTCATTTTTAATCAAACGATTAGTCGAATTTTTTATATCAAAATGACCTATACCAGTTAATTCCTTCCATGTGTCATGTGAAACAAAATGTCGTGGAATAAATTATGTGTCATTTGATAGAAAACCAATCCATACATTCATGTCTTTAAAGCCAAAAACATATTCAATCCCATTATGCCTAAATTGCATTTTAATTTTCCTATCATCAACATACTTTAAAGTCATAAAAAAACTCCAAAGCCTAGTCTCTTCTAATAGGTAAGTCCATTTTAGCAATTTTATCCCATCTCATGCATTTGAGATATTTATTTATTAATGTCACCATCGATTCCCAATGTCTTCAACAAGTCAAAATCAAAATTCCAACTACTTACAATATTCTTTTTAGCAAAAAATTAGAATTTCTTACTTTCGTTCTCGAAGAAGATCGAAAATGGACAGTCAAACATGTCTTGAAAAATCATTGTGTCTGCATCTTGAGAGGAGGTTGTAGTAGCAATCCTCTTCTTCTTATTTCCCATAGATTTTTAAGGTACCATGATGAAATTTAAGCACTTAACTAGAAAATTACACAGAAATTGAAGTGTAAAAACTAAAAAAACTCAGAAAATAATAGCGAAAACAAAAAGAAATGGAGAAGAAAAGAAAAAAAGAAAATAGGAAAACCCTAGAGAGAAAATTTGAGAAAGTGGATAAAAATAAAGTGTTTAGGGTTCAAAAATCAATTTATAGAGGATCCAAAAGAGTGCAACATTAGAAAATTCCCTTTAAATTTCAAATTTTTCCCTTTTTCACACCCGCGACCACTGTCACACTCACAATAGAGCACAAAATTTCAAACCTCCTTGGACTGTCGAGCTCGCGACAAAGATTACATTTCAAGAATAATTTTTTCACAATTTTGAAAAGGTAATACTTTAAAACTATGTTAATATACCTCAACATAAAATAACCATATGGAACACACATAAATTGTATTATTAATAATTTAAACTTAACAAACTAAAAAATTAAAATAGAAAAATAAATAAGAGTAAAATAGAAAAAATACTTAAATAAATTTCAAACCACCTTAAGAGAAATACATGAGACCTCTCTACCATGAAAACTTCTTTCCAAATAGACCTTACATCTTTGTCCATTAACTTTAAACAATTCATTTTTGTCATTTTAAAGCTCTAAATAACCATGAGCAAACACTTGAGTTACCTTAAATGGCCCACTCCAACGAGATCTAAGTTTTTTGGGAAATAACTTTAACCTAGAGTTAAATAAAGTACTTTGTATCCCACTTTAAAATTTTTATGCCTTAGATGTGCAGCATGCCATTTCTTAGTCCTTTCCTTATATAACCTTGCATTTTCATACGAACTAAGTCGTAACTCATCTAACTCATTCTATTGCAAACATCTTTTAACTCCATCTTGCTTAAGATCATAATTCAAAGCTCTAATGGCCCAATAAGCTATACTCTAACTAAATAGGCAAAAGACATGCCTTTCCAAAAACTAACCTATATGGAGACATACCAATAAGCGATTTGAATGTAGTGTTATATGCCCAAAAAGCATCATCTAACTTATGTGTCCAATCTTTCCTTAAACTAGAAATTATCATGTCAAGAATCTATTTCAATTCCCTATTAGAGACCTCTACTTGGCTACTAGTTTATAGGTGATAAGGTGTTGCTACCCTATGATGTACTCCATACTTATGTAACAAAGATGCAAAAGAACGGTTTATAAAATGCGTACCTTCATCCCTTGTTATGGCCCTAGGCACTCCAAATATTGGGAAAAGCTTCTTTAAAAACTTGACAACTACCTTTGAATCATTGGTTGGTGTTGCCTTGGCTGTCATCCATTTAGACACATAATCCACTCCAACCAAGATATAGTTTTGCCCAAATGATGTAGGAAAAAGATCCATAAAGTCTATCCCCCATACATCAAAGAGCTCAACCTCTAAAATATTTGTCAAAGGCATTTCATCCATTTTCCCTATATTACCAACCCTTTGGTATTTATCACATTGATCTACAAATCTCCTAGCATCTTGAAATAAGGTAGGCCAATAAAATCCACACTTAAACAAACAAGATGCTATCTTAGTGCTCCTATTATGATTCGAATATAAAGTTGAGTGACAATGGGTTAAGATGTTCACATACTCTTTTTTACCTACACATCTATGAATGACTCTAACCCCACAAATCTTAAACAAATAAGGCTCCTCCCAAAGGTAATGTTTAACATCATAAAAGAATTACTTTCTTTGTTGCCATGACATTCCATATGGCACAATTCCTGCAGCAAGAAAATTAGCAAACTTTGCATACCATGGTGTATTTAAATGTTCAACCAACATTAAAGCTTCATCAAGAAATTCCTCATTAATTTTATCATTATCCCCTATAGGTCCCTCATCATTTTTTAATCTTGACAAGTGATCAGCAACCAAATTTTTTAAACCTTTTTTATCCCTAATTTTAATGTCAAATTCTTGTAATAATAAGACCCAATGAAAAAGATAAGGTTTAGCATCCATCTTAGCAAATAAATATCTAAGAGATTTATGATCCATATATACAATAACTTTAGACCCCAATACGTAAGATCCAAATTATCACATGCAAACATAATAGCTAACATTTCTTTTTCTGCGGTTGTATAATTCAATTAAGGACCCGCTAAATTGTGGCTAGCATAATATATCACATTCAAATGCTTAGCTATTCGTTGACCTAACACACACCCAACAACTAGGTCACTAGCATCACACATGATCTCAAAAGGAAGATCCTAATCAGGTGATGTAATTATAGGTGCACTTACGACGGCCCTTTTCAAACTTTCAAAAACCTCAATGCATTCATTAAAAAAATTAAAAGGCATATCCTTAACTAAAAGATTAGTCAAAGGCTTAGTAATCAAAAAAAATCCTTAATAAACCTTCTATAAAACCCAGAATGTCCAAAAAATGATCTCACACCCTTAATAGTAAAAGGTGGAGGTAACTTATCTATCAACTCAATTTTAGCCCTATCAACCTCAATACCCTTTCTCAAAATCTTGTGTCTTAGAACTATCCCCTCTTCAACCATGAAATGGCACTTTTACCAATTAAGCACCAAATTAGTCTCCCCACATCTAGCTAAAACCTTATCCAAATTATGCAAACATAACTCAAATGAGCCACCATAAACTAAAAAGTAATCCATGAATACTTCCATGATCTCCTCTATCAAATCTCCAAAAATAGTAGTCATGCACCTTTAAAAAGTGATGAGTGCATTACATAACCCAAAAGGCATCCTTCTATATGCAAAGGTTCCATAGGGATAAGTAAATGTAGTTTCCTCTTGGTCACTAGGATAGATGAAAATTTGGAAATAACCTACAAAACCATCTAAAAAATAATAATGGGAATGGCCAGCAATTCTTTCTAACATTTGATCTATGAATGGAAAATGAGATTGATCCTTCCTATTTGCCGCATTCAATTTCCTATAATCAATGCAAACCCTATAACCCATGGTGGTTTTTATAGGAATTAAATCACCATTCTTATTCTTAACTACAGTCATGCCCTCTTTCTTTGGTACACGTTGAATAGGACTAACCCATACACTATCCGAAATTGGATAAATAATGCCAACATATAACAACTTGATGAATTCTTTTTTAACTACCTCCTTTATATTTGGGTTAAACCTCCTTTGTCTATCAGCCTTAGGTTGAAACCCATCCTCCATATGAATCTATTAATCACAACATTAGGACTAATGCCCTTTAAATCAGATATTTGCCAACCTATACTCTTTATCCTCTTTCTAACAATTTCTAACAATAAATCCTCTTGGCTTCTAATGAGATTATTTGAAACAATAATAGGTAAAGTGCTATTAGCACCCAAAAATGCATACCTCAAATAACTTATAAGTTCTTTCAATTAACATTAGGTGGACTTACAATGGATGGCGGCAATGGCTCCTTACTTTTATATAAAAGCTAAGGCCTTTAATCCTCTTGTTCCACCTTTTCGTGAACTTCCTCTTCAATGTTAACTCCCCCTTGACATTCAGCATCTAACTCTTCCAATACACAGGCATCAATAGTTCAATTTTCATTCATACATTCTCATCTATAGGGTATTTTAGTGCTTTATCCATTTAGTATTCAATACTAATTTTCCATACTCTCAAAATTAACTTTCCTTCATACACATCCACTAATATCTTACCAGTACGTATGAATGATCTACCTAAAATTAATGGACAATTAGCATCATATGCAAAATCAAGAATAACAAAATCTGCAGGTAATATGAATTTATCTACTTTGATAAGCACATCCTATATTATACCATGGGGTTTCTTAATAAATTGGTAAGCCAATTGCAAAATCATAAAAGTAGGTTTAACATCCTCCAAACCTAACTTCTTAAATATAAAAAGTGGCATAAGATTGATACTAGCTCCCAAATCACACAAACACCTAGGAAACTCCATATCCCCCAATGTACACGGAATAGTAAAGCTACCAAGATCTTTAAGCTTTATAGGTAAATTATTTATGATTATTAAGCTATAATCCTCAGTTAATTCTACAGTAAATATCTTTCTAACTTCTCTTTTTAGAAATTAACTCTTTCAAAAATTTTGCATAATTAGGTATTTGAGTTATTACCTAAACAAAAGATAAATTAATATACAAATGCTTTAATTTATCAAGGAAATTTAAAAATTGCTTATGATGGTCCTTTTGCTTGAGTCTTAGAGAAAATGGCTGACAAGGTTGAAAAATTTTGCTCTAGGAAGCCCCATCTATCACACTTGCGATAGGAGTCATACCCGTGACTTTGTTTGGATTTTCTTCTATTACGCTCATGATAGAAGGATTTTTTGCATCCTTCAATTCTTTTTCCTGTAAAACTCCACTCTCGTTAGATGAAACAAAATCGTGTACATATTTTTTACCTAACCTTAACATAACTGCCTTCATTTGCTCCCTTGGATTATCCTCTTGGTTACTCAAAAGGCATCCTTAATGTCTCGAAGGTAGTGTATTGGAAATTTATCCCAATTTGACTTTTAGATTATGAATGGATGAGGCTTGGTTCTTTGCAATCTAGTTAAACTTAGATTCCAACCTCTTGTGGTTCTTCTCTTGTGAATTAAACTTCAAATTTATTCCTTTCAACAATCTACCCATCTTAACCTCCAATTCTCTATATCTATCTTGTGGTTATTGGAATCCTATACATCCTCTATTCAGGTTGTTACTATTACCCTATGAGAAATTTGGATGGTTTTGCCAACCAAGGTTTTAGGTATTTGAATAAGGGTTACCACGCCCTTGACCTTGCATAAAACTCACTTGCTCTTCCATACTAGTCATACCCAAACCACAGCCATCACTAAAATGACCTTGTTGATCACATATAGTACAAGAACTTGGTGGGGTTCCTTTCATGCTTAGGTTCTCAATCTTATGAGCTAAAGTTGTAACTTACACTTATAAAGCAACAACTGAGTCCATAGAATGAATGCCTTTAACAGGGAAAGAAGGCGATACCTTTGCTCTCTCTATTAGCCATATGCAATTATTCATAAACATTTCCTCAAGTTGGTCAAATGCAGCATTCGTAGTCTTTCTCATAAGAGATCCACCTATAGTAGCATCAATAATCCCCCTTGTTGTAGGGTTCACACCATTATAAAAAGTTTGTATAATAACTCCCTTGGAAGGTTGTGATACGGGCAACTGCACTGCAACTCTTTAAATCTCTCTGATGCTTTATAGAAATATTCATTCTTATATTGAACAAATGTAGTAATGTCCTTAATTATCTTTGCAATCTTGGCTAATGGAAAATACTTAGATAAAAATGCTTGAGTTAATTGATCCCATGTAGTTATAGAACCTCTTGCAAAGGAATTCAACCAAGCTTTTGCCTTATCCTTTAATGTGAAAGGGAAAAATCGAAGCTTAATTACATCCATCGGAATTCCATTTATCTTAAGGGTGTCACAAATCTCTAAAAAATTTGTTAAATGAGCATTTAGGTTCTCATTTGGCAAACCATAAAATTGGATGCTATGTTGTACCATTTGTAATAGGGAAGGCTTAATTTCAAACCGATTCGTATTTACCATTGGATGAACTACCCCTTGTTGAGCCCCACTCAATGTTCGTGTAGCAAAATCCATCAATCTAGGAGGATTTTCTTCAGCCATGATCGGTCTCTTATTCTTTTTTTCTTTGGTTTTCAGTTACTCAAAAGAAATCTTTTTATTTTTGGATTTAATTATTCAAGTTCTCTTTGAAAACTCCTTGTTGTAGGCATATACTTGAACTATCCAATCCTTTAAGAACAAAATAAATAAACAAATAATTAAATATTGTAATCTAAAATCTTAAATTAAGATTTATAATGGCAATAAACATCAATCATATCAGTTTTTCGGCAACGACACCAAAAACTTATTGTGCTAAATTCGTAAGAGCACGAACTATCAATTAGTTCTTAAGATATTATTCTTATGAGGAAAGTAGATTGATTATTACACACTATTACTACTTGATTTTAATCTTGTTTATAATGTTTAGTAATTTTGATTACAAAACTAAACTACTAGTTGTATACTAATTCTAACTATTAACTAAACCTATTTTATTGATAATCAAAGAAGATAAAATAACTTAATGAGTTAAGTTGCTGAATTTTAAAACTTGATGTTACTCTCTTAATTTATAATGTAATCTTATAGTGTAAGCCAAGTTGGATTAAAGTTGCAATTCACTTTCTCGACATGAATTAGAGTTCCTAAAACATATATAAATAATTCTAACTCTTAACTCTTATTAATGAATTAGTTAATTATAAATACATATTTCAAGATTATTTACCAATCTATAATAATCATCTAATATTTTTATCTCTCAAGTAATGTTTTAATGATGAACTTCTATTAGTTTTAAGGAAGAATATATCTCTCGACTACATTCTTTCTTATTATGATCATAATTAGCATACTAATAGAAAATTCTGCAATAAAGACTACTTGAATTAAGATACTTGAATTAATATGAATAATTAAACATTAACTCAAATTGTTCAAGTTCCTAAGTTATCATTCAATATTCACAAAGAATAAGTAACAGATAAAAGACGATAAAGGAGATCTCTTAACCCTTTTTCTCTTTATAAAGATGATCTTCTCCTTTGCTCTTGCCTTTTTCTCAAAACATAAAAATGTGCTTAAAATTTACAAAAAAAAAATAGTAATTGTTCTCTTAAACTTTGAATATCGAAAAGTTGGTTTTTTTTCTTCTAAATCTTCTTTTTATATTTCTTTTTCCAAGTCTTGTGTCCCTTGAAATGCCTTCCTATAGGTATATGACCCTTGGTAGAAGATATGCTCATTAAAGTAGCTTTTCAAAATTTAACTGCTTCAACGGCTATCTATGTCATGCCCGCAACCACTATCGAGCTCGCAATAGAGCATGAGACTTCAATTTATTTACTTTTTTGCTCTGTTTTGACTTTATTTCTCTTTCTTGTTGGGTCAATCTCAGGACCTTTACCAAGCTCTTCTTCTTCACCATTTCTACTTTGTTATCTTTATTTTCTCCTCTTTACTCCTACATACATACAAAACACAAAAATGCATAAAAAAAAAACCACATTTCACACATAAAATAACTAAAACTAAACTTGAACTCCTCAAATTTAAACATAAAACACTAAATTCACATGCATAAAACTACACACATCACTTATGCTTATCTTGATATAGATCTTATTTAAGTGTTTATGTTGTTAATCTTATTCAAGTTGATGGATTTATGCTTGTTTAATAGTTATATCATGTATGCTCTATTTTTACACACATGTTCTATATGTTTGATGGCATTTTCGGAATGGGATCTATTAGATATAAGGTTTATGTGTTGTAAATCTAGAAATAGAGAGGAAAATGAATAGATATTGGGTTGGTTGACTTTGGAATAACTAATTCGTATCTAGGTCTTGGGACCCATGCTTATGCTAGCTATTATATTGGCTTCGGAATGAAAAATTGGGTAGTTAGAGTAGTTGGATCTGGAATTGGAAATTAGGGGTTTAGATGGGTTATCCATATTTGAGATATATAAATTTTATGTTAAAATGAATCTTACATTAGGTATAGGAAGGATTTGATTCCTGAGCAGCATTTTTAGTCATTGTTATCTATCCATTCATTCTCTATTTTTATTGCTTTTGTTTAATTCATACTTTGTGTTTAAGTTACTTTTATGTCAACTGTTAAAATTGCTAATTACAACATACACCAATAAATAATTGGGATATTCTTTAACATAACTTCAATCAATCAAGTATTCTTGCATGAGACCGATTCCCTTAGGTTTGGTATCTTGGGGTCCTAAAAATACTCCACTTTATTACTTATCGATTTAGTGCACTTGTTAAGTGAACCCAACATTTAAATGAAGAGTTACTGTAAGGCCCTAAACCTTAGTAGGATTAGTATGTAGTGGAAGAAGAGGTTGAAAGGGTATCAATGTGAAAATAATTAATCATGCAATTGGAATGACCGGTGTCTAGCAAGTGTACTAGATCGGCTAGTAATACAGGGAAATATAGATTAAGACCCCAAATATCGTACCCAAGGGAACATGAATTGCTAAGGATAATATCTATGTATGAATTAAATTAATCCGAGATAGTTTCCCAAAGGTTTTTGATTTAGAAGCAAAAATTAAACAAAATAAACAATAAAACAAAATAAAAGCATGAATTAAAAACAAAACAATAATTGAAATTCTCTTGCTAAAGAAACTATCCACCTTAACTTTCATTGTAATGACTTAAGTTCAATAGAAACACCAGTGATTATGGAAAAACTAGTAATAAAGCAAGATATCTTTATTCAAGTCTATCATTCTTAGTATTAAACTCATAGACAAATCTAATACTTAGCATGCAAATCTAGTTTCAACTTCCTAAACTTTCATTGAAGCCTTTCTCAAGTGATTCAACTCCAATTTATTCTTAGTTCCTCCTCTCTTAGTATTAACCAATAAAATTAACACATAATCATCTCATATTTCGGATAATAATCATGCATAAATATTAAAGAGTTAATCTAAGAACATGCAAATCATTAACTATATCAAAACTAATTTTTAGTTATTTATTCAATAAACCAACAATCAATCTCAACTTAATCAAAGATAAGAATATGCTTAAAACCAAGAAATAATCAACCGATATTGAAATTAAGCTCAAAACAAAGTCATAACAATGAAAATATAAGTTTTCAAAGTTTCATTAGCAAAAGAAGAAAAACTACTTCCTAAACATGTTTAAAAACTAAAGACAAAGTTGAAAAGAAAAATAAAGAAAATAGAAAACAATAACTAAGCTAAATTCTAAGATTAATCCCTAATTCTCTAATTCGATCCCCTTCTTTGGTGTTTTAGACTGCTATTTATAGGCAAAAGATGTTGTGTATTCCTTCTCAAACTCTTAGAATCAAATAGGAAGTAATTTCTGCCTAAAATAGGAAGTTCGAGAATCCTTCACGAAGTAGGAGAATTGGATCACGTGGCCACGCAATTTTCTTTTGTATTTCATCACGTGGGCACAGGTACATTAAGTCTTCCTTCACACGTGGCCACGTGTGGTCCTTCTCTTGGAATCCACGTGGTCACGTTTCTGCATTATTTTCTCCTTTTAGTCTTTCACGTGGCCATGTATAATTTTGTTCTTTGAAACACATGGCTATGTGTTCCTTTAAGCTTATTCTCACGTGGCCATGGGTCTTCTCTTCATATACTTTCACGTGGCCACTCATCACTTGCTTCTTTCTCACACATGGCCATGTCTTCATTCTCTTATAACTTCACGTGGCCACGCCTAGTTCTTCTGAACTTCACGATCACTTCTTGCATAAATTTTTCATATTTGCAGTTTTGGCCCAAATCTTTGCCCTTTTTATAATTAAGTCATTTTTCTTGCAAAATAACCCTGAAAAACACCAAAATTTATAATTAACTCCAAAAACATAAAACTAACAAATTAAACTCAAATCTAACCTAATTAACACAAAATTAACTTAATTAAATGCCTTAAAACATACTAAAAACACTATATAAATCACTATTATCATGGAACGTAATCGATATTAATGTAAAAATGAAAGGTAATTCTGTAAATTATCAAATTAGGGTAAATGTACATTATTATGGAAGAAATGAGAACTTGATTGAAATTTACATTATAAATTACATGCCAAATGTGAAAACTTAAGGAAGATAAGGGAGTAGAGTGCAAGTTCACAATGGCCAAACAAGTGATCCAATTAGAGGCATGCATATGTCTCTTTCTAAAAAGGTAAAGCAAGAAAAAAAAAAGGAAAATTTATCCTTTTTAATGAGTTGGCTGGCCACCTTATAGCCAAGAAATTTCCAGCCTCTCTTCTTCTTACACTTCTTACTCATAAATTTCACCTAAAAAAGGCTTGTGTATTTTAGTTAATTCTCAACCATACTAAGGTAAGTAATATATGGTTTTGACTATGAAAATAGGTTTTTTCTCCTTCATTCTTTATTTAGAATATGTATTTGTTATCTTTGGATGATAATTGAGTGATATCTTGTGGTAGTTACTGGAGAAAATATTAAGAACAAAGGGAAAGAGAATGAGGAATTCTAAAGGAGCAAATTTAGATCAATTTGAAGGTATGGGAGTTCATATTCTTTTTACCATTTGTTTAAATTGATTAAAGTTTATAAATACATTATATATGACCTATAATTGGTGTTAAAATTAAGAAGTCATGTTATAATGCATAGGAATGTTGATTTGTGCCTTAGAAAGCAATATAGTGAAAATCTGCTTAAGGTTTACTTAAACCAATTATAGTTTAGAAGGCATAACTCCTTCTGTAGATGTCTAAATGAGATGATTATAATTGTAAATAAAATATAAGACATATATCAACCACTTTGTAAAAGACATCAAAACTTGAATCTACCCCCAAAGTTCTTGAAATTTAGCTTGAAATTGAATGATCTCTGTTGCCATGCCATTTAGAATAGTCCATACTACTTTATTAATATCTTAAGATTTAAAAGTCATGATGGAGTTATTTTTAATGTTATGAAAACTAAACACACATAAGAACAACTTTGTAGAATATCATTTTGTCTAAAAATGTCATTTATTAGGTCTAAAATAGCGCACAAATTAAATTTGAAAACCTATCTTTAGGATTCTAGGGGCATAATGGTACCTCACGGTCACAACAAATTAGTTGCCACCATGATTCCCTTCTAAAACCAATTATACACCTATCTCACGGCTAAAATGAATCATTTACCACTGTGAGCCTCCCCTATTTCCTCTTATACTTGATTTTCAGATCCTGAATTGTCACCGAAACTTATCTGGACTTTCTCTAATACTTTTAAAGTAGTTTAGACATAAAAATAGGGATAAGATGTGACATGAATATGTATTAGTGTATAAATACGTATAATTAATGAATAAGAATGAACATGAATATATGTATGCTTAGTATTACATGCTAAATAATAAGTGATAACCATGTTAAAGTGTATCTTAATTATGATTGAATATGAATCATCCAGTCCAGTGATATTCTTGTATACTATATTATATGTATTAACTCTAAAATCCTAAATATATCAAATGTGATATCCTTATATAATTAAAGACTATTTGTAATGCTTGAATTTCACATAACAGTGGATAGATAGGCATACCTATAAGGGATAGTGATTGCAGCTGCTAGTGTTGGCACCAAAGGGTGTCTAGTGTGGGCACCAAAAGGTGTCTAGTGTGGGCATCGAATGGTGTCTAGTGTGGGCATCGAATGGTGTCTAGTGTGGATACATTTTGGTATCTAGTAATCCGAGGCTTATATCTTCAGTGTTTGATACTGCTCGTCGATATCCGATGCTTGTCCTATTATCCACCATTAATGAGAATTCAAGCTAGGAAATAATAATGATTTGATGAGTGAATGATAGTGAATGAGTAATTGTGAGAAAGTGTCAGTGCCTCAAAGTAATTTTAAAGTTTCTTTTAGCATTGTTAGTGTGATTAATTAGGGTAATGACACTGAAATGTACTAAGTGCATGAAATTATTACCATGAGTGTATGTATTATAATATGACAAAGTATGTTATTCATCAAGAGTTAATACATAATGATAAATGGCATGTTGTGTTATTCATGTGAGACTTCAAATAGAAATCTATTGCATTATTTTACTCCCCAATGAGCTATTGCCCAGTATGGGTGTTCTTTCTATGTAGGTACATAGATGTAGAGTAAAGTGATGGTTCTCAAGTCCACATCTACAGGCCACTAAGAGTAAAGCTTGAAGATAAATTTTGGTATATAGTCATTTTTGTATTGTAAAATGTAAATGATGTGTAATGTATGTAATGAACAAATGTTTTAAATATTTTATAAGCATCATAAGTTAAAATATGTGTTTGTACATGTTACAAAATTAGAACTTGTATGTAACTGAGTAGGGTAATTCTAAACATGAAAAAGCATGATTAAAAAGATATAATGAACTTGTAATTCAAATATAATCTAACAGGATGAGTTTATTGAGATTGGTAGCACTTTTTTATTCCTTTTAGAGGGTATAAGGGTGTCACAGATATTATTTCCAAAATCCATAAATTATAAAGGAAAGAAAGATGAAAGTATTCTTATACATCTGAGTTAAGCTGACTTCTCGATTGGCTGCAAAAAGTTACATTATGCCTTAACGAGCACCTGGTGTTTTCACTACTGGAATTTCCTTAAAAGCGACAACTTTACCCAAAAGAACAGATCTTCAAGTATAAAATAAAGCTCTTGAATAAGATAAACATGATCGATTATGCCATGGATATCCATAAGAGCCTAATCTTACTAAGCATATTTTGGGTTACTTCTTGAGATTCCTAATCCTCGACAGCATCTTCTTGAGGAACTTTCTCAATATGGTTATTAGGATCAGGTATGACATAAACTCTTTCTCCTCTTTTCCATCATCGTCATCCTTAAAAATTTTGGGTCAAGCATCTAGATCAGCCAAGAATGATAAATCAAATCCAAGGAACCTCTTTTGACAAGCCATCCATATTTGTTTAATTATCTCGACCTAAGCTTTGCATAATACTTCTAGAAGCTGGCCTTTCTCATCCTCGAGTTGCTTTAGGTGTTGGGGCTAAAGTTGCTTTCTTTTTTTTTTAAAGCTCCACTTTAGTTGATTCTAAAGAAAAGATCTTCACTATAAGGAGAGTTTTAGCTAATTCCAAATCGACCTTTGCAATTTCTAGTTCCATTTCTCTGGCCTTTAACTTAGCATTTTTGTCTTTAAGCTCAATGACTTCAGATTCTTTGCCCCTCAACCTATTATTCTCCAACTTCAACTTGTCCATTTTTTATCAGAGAAAATAAAAGACAGACTCGCACACTGACATAAGGCTCTATAAAGACTCCTCTTACTTCTTGATGATCACATCGAATGAGGCCTAACGCTTATATTCCATTATTTTCCTCTCAGCGTTAAAGAGGATTTCAACTAGATATAACTTGTACTAAAGCCAATCCCTAGATATAACTTATATTCCATTATTTTCCTCTCACCAGCCATACAGCGAGCCTTTGAGCTACCTAAAATAAAAAAAAAACAAACAACTTGGATTAAACCTAGTCGTTTAACACCACAAGGCAGCTCCCTTGCAAGTGCATAAGCATTTACCATTAAAGACAGCATGCAAAGATCTGTTCCCATCTGCTCTGGCGAGATAAGAAATTAGGCACTAGTTAGATCCTTTTCCAAAAGTAGAACTTCGATCATATATTTTGCTAAACACAGATGATTCTTCATAGTGGCCAGATCCCTATAATGATTATTCCAGATCTGGCTAAAAGGGACCTCTAAAAATGCACCCATCAACCTTTACCCATACGAAGAAGGCTCCCTATGAGATAACCAAGGAACCTCCATTGGAAAAGATGGTAAAATAGCCTCTATTAGTGAAGATGGATCGATAGTTAGTAAAGAACCCTTCACTACTGGAGATGGATCTGTAAGTCGAGTCTCCGTGGTTGCTGGTTGATCGACCCTCGAAGCCACCAACTATAAAACTCCAGCATTGATAGTCAAAGTGGGAGGTTGGTTGTCCATGATAATGATCGGGGATGGCTCCACAATAGTTGAAATCTAACCCTCCTCGAATCTAACGGAAGAAGCTACAACCTTACTTCTTGCTTCAGTCCCAATCAAAGTGGTAGCCTTTCCAATCCACTACCTTGAAGTCAAAGGTTACACTTCACCCTTGATTTTGATCCTTCTCTTTAAATGACAAAGGTGCATAGCTTCGTTCTTCTTCTTCAGCTCATTTAGCTTTTTTGGCCATTATTTCTACCAATCTTTTCTTTGCCTCTTCACTAGCAATATCTCCTGCAAGCAAAATTAGAGAAAAGATCGTATCAAATTCAAAATGAAGAAAAGAGTAATAAGATAAAATGATTTACCATAAAGAAGAGAGAGAGAGAAAAAAAATATGGATCGCTCACCCTCTCTCCCTTCTCCAGGGATGGAAAGGATAGGACAACGCACTCAACAACACATCCGACTCCAATGGCCCTCCAATTTTATTCACCATAGTGAATAGACTTTTATGTTATCTTAAAACCCGTGTTTACTAGCAGCCAAGTCCCTTCACATTGATTGGCTTGTTTTGCTCAACTAGACTTATTCCAAAGCCCTTTTTTGCCCCAACCAACAAAAATTCATCCTTGAAGCCTTTCAAAGATGTAGGAAATTGAAGAATCATTTTATTCTTCTACTTATAAAAGTGAAAAAAACCTTGCACATATCCATTATTTGAAATAAAAAAGAAATGGCTAAATAACTCAAAAGTTTAGGGGTATGCTAGGCTAGAAATTCCTACACATAGTCTTTAAGCATGCTACTGCCCTCCAAGCATTGGGATTCAATTGATAAGGGGCTACTCTATAAGCTCCTAACAAAGCCCTATTAGATCCATTAAAAGGGAATCTTAACCCAAATTCCAAACTCATATTGTGAAGAATGAAAAATTTCCCATCTCCAAAGGGTCCTTCCCTATAAGACATCGAGAATGGGCAGGGATAGATGTAATGCATAGAAGGAAAGGCAATATGTCTTTTAAAGGATCTAACTTCCTCCTTAGCAATCCTAGTATGATCTACAATCACAGGTTTTCCCCTATACTCCAATAAAAAACTCAAATCCATATCGTGGTAAGTTAAAACCCTAGACTCGTCCATTTCAACTTCAAATTTAAAAATTAAAGAAGAGAAGAAGTTTGAAATTGGAAGCTTATCCAAAGAACAAAATTGTCAAGTTGAAATCTAAAAAGGATGAAAGCTTAAAGTCTGAAGAATTTTAGAAAGATAAATGAAATTTAAAAGGAAACTGCAAGAAAAATTCAAAAGCGTGAAAAGAAACCAACAAAAGAGAAAAAATTACCTATTTATAAGAAAAAAATGGGTTTTTAAATTCAAACCAATGTCTAATGAGAAGACACTATGTGGTCGAGCCATCATAGTGCTTCAATAACCAAAGCGGCATCTGACATAGGGTGACATCACATTTAATACGATGTTTTCATTTTTTAGGCATTTGGAATACAAAAAAACTATTATAAATTCCAAGCATCAGTTGCCTAAGTCCCATTTCCTCCAATCCTTCAGGCAGATCAGAACGTTGAGGCCGATAAATCGAAAAGACACATCTTATAAAAATGCTGCTATTTTTAAAACAATCGAAACTTGAAAAGATGACTTTAGGCACCAGTTGCCTAAGCCCCCCTTTTCCTCTAATCCTTTTGGCAGATCGAAAAGTTATGGGTGATAAATCCAAAAGGCATATCTTTTAAAAATGCTGCCCTTTTCAAGATAATCAAAAAGATTATTCTAGACATCAGTCACCTAAGCCCCTTTCCTTAAATCTTCGTGATAGATCAAAACATTGTAGGAGCACAAATGATAATACCTAATATTATCATGCTTGGGCCCAGCCCAATAGGCATAAGCCTAATATAGGCTCAGGCCCAATTGCTACCCATAGGCCTGAAGGTCCACTGACCACTTACACTGACTAAGTGCCCTGACATATTGATCGAGCTGTATAGCTGATCTATCGTTGCCATCATGTTTGTCACATCAGCAGCCTATACCCTACAAAATGTCACATTAAATGCCCTAAACCTAAAAACTGTAGATACGGGAGATCTAATTCTCAAGTACCCTAGGCTCATAGGCTCTAACCACCTAAGGAGAGAGATTTTAGAAATAAGGTACTACATGCATAGCAATTCTCTCATTATATTTTCTCTCTAAACCCTCTCTAACTTAAGCATATAAATGCTAATCCCTTATACACTAACGGTTAGAATTCACCTATTTTGCATATCAACTCACCACTCTTACTTATTAGCCTAGCTATTTTCGCCCTCATTTTCATCTCTTTCTAAGTTCTGACATTCTAAGATTTATCAATAATTATTCTATATATCATGAAAAATTATGTGTACATAAGTTAAAATATAAATTTTTAAATATAAAAATTACAATTCATTATAAATTAATGTTAATAAAACTAAAAAATTACATAAATGCTTCGCAAGATACTAATAAAAAAATAATTTACACTAATTTATCTTCATTAATATTAAAAAATGAATAATTTTCAATAATTAAAGTGGAAAATATACTTGATGGGTGTCAAATCCATCAAAAATAATTCCTAACCTTTCCAAACAAAATGAATTGTAACTAGGATGAATAAGAATCAAATCTATAAAAATCAGTACCCATTTAAATTACAACAACCAGAATTTTAAAAAATAAAAATAAATGGGAGGGTTATATAGACTAAAAATTAAAAATATTGAATAAGGAAAAGTAATTAAAATGTAGAAATTTAATTAAAGTGAAGATTAATGGATGAAAAATTTCCAATTAAAGGTATTTGCAGCACAGGATTCAATTCTACCGATTATAGATAAAAAGATAATTCTAAAATCATATAAATTTAGTGCTCCTAACCAATTTTTTTCATATTGATAGGCTAATTAAGTAAGAGTATAGCTAATAAACAATCCTTTCTTAGCGATAGAATTCAATTTGTTGACAGTTTTATGAAATAGAAATATTAGATCTAAACCAACCAATTTCTTAGCAAAATTTATTCAAACTAAATCATACATTTACTTAATATAACAACCCTTTTCATTGTTATTATACTAATTACCACTTATTATTGGTTTTACCAAATAATTACAGATTTGATAATCTTAATTAGCTATATGTTATTTAATTAAATGAATAAGGAGTTCTTATTACACAAATAATGAATAACAATAAAGATGAGATTTCTCTAAATCACAGTAAATAGCATGGTCAATACATAAAAATTAAAGAAAAAGATGAAGTAGAATAATCTCACAGTAAAGGGTTAAATCCTGCCTTTGAATTAACTTTTAAATAAAATAAAAGCGTTTAGCCATTCATCACCATGAACAAATTACAAAGCCAATTAAAAACTAAGGTCAAGTCTCCTGTTATGTAACTCAAGAAAATGAAGAGGAAGAAGATGATTTGTAATTCACACCTCTTTTTAATAGAATTTCTCAAATTAAGAAAAGTAGTTTTACTCTATCCAAACTAGAAAAATAAAATAAAATTACTTAATAAAAAATAAACTATCTAAAAATACAGCCTTTTAATTGCTAAATCATAACCTAATAATCCTTATATGTCGGTTAGAACTCTTTTAAAGGCTAGCCCAATGAGCACGTATTAGGTTTGCTAAAGAAAATTGCCCGGTTATCTTCCCCCTTAGCTTTGGGCAAAGCTAAAACTCATTTCTATCCAGATTCAACTTTTCACTTCCATACTATCCAAAATTCTTTTTAGCTGCTCTAAATCAACTCCAATTGGTCACAAATTTCTCTTTATTCACCAATTAACCTCTGTAATGGTCAAAGTTGCGAAAACGAGTAAAAAGCTCCCAATTTGGCTAAAAATCAATGCATAAAAGCTAGTGAAAATCAAGTAATATCATGCAAAATTAACCACTTATCATATTCCCTTATACTTGTTCCATACTTTTGTTTTAGCATAAATCAAACCATATGATCAATCCTACCAAATACTACTAAAAAATGCAGAATAGCAACGAAAATTAGCAAAAATAATGAAATTTGTTGCAAAATACATCCCATGGCAACAACATTACGACGAAAAATGATTGTTGTCATAAATATTGGTAAGGGCTTATGGAAAGACAATTATTATGATATTTTAGTGAGAACTAAATCTTGTTGTCGATAATTTTGGGAGCCAAAAATTTGGCACAAAACATAGCAACGAGTTTGCAAAGATAAAACCCTCACTAATGCTTAATTCATGGCGTATGTGATTTATAAACCAATTAGTTAGGAAAAAAACCCTTGCTAAGTTTGCTGAGATTCATGCTAAGCTTGAACATGAGGTGGATCAATGAGTGGAGCAAAGTGTCAAACAAAACTAGCAGCAGATGGAGATGCATGTATTATTTTGGATATACCATGAACAATCACTACAAGAAAATACTCAAGTAGCAACAAAAATTAGCAAAGAAAAGAGTGGTTGCGGATTTGACAGTTGCTATTTTTTAGCAACGGAATTTATTTCCATTGCTAAATTCACCCACTAACAAAAAACATTTACGACGGTGTTATCCATCACTAAAAATTATTACAATTTTTTAATTATTATTTTTTGACTATCCTTGAACAACCTTTATGAAAGCACAAATAATCAAATTTCATAAACTATTATATTTCCATCTATAAGTCTCAAAAACAAATAACAAAAATAAGTTAAAAGTGGGCGATGCTTATAATTAGAGAAATTTATTATAATAAAAATTGAGCTATAATGTTAAAACATAAAATCGTATAAAAGGCAGTTCCAAAAACTATCCAAAACTGCTAATAATAGCATACCACAACTTAAAATAAATAAAAAGAAGCTCCTAATAATTAATAGTGGATCATCTTCACTTGTTTCTTCTTCTACTTCAATTGTTCCTTCTTCTACTTCTCATCTTCACTTTCATCAATTTTTAAACCTTCCTTTGTTGCAGAGATGAGCTTTTTCCCCTTAAATTCCTTGAGTTGACCAATAGCATACTCATCAATAGCATCAACCATGAATAGAATTTGGTGGATTTGGCTCCTGTTAAGCAGATAATATGTCATATAATTTGTTATGGCAAATAGGCTAGTAATTGTGCCAAAACATGCAATCAAATACGTAACTAGCCTTTTTTAGTTAAAGGTAAAGCCACATCTTAGTGACCAAGAAAATTGTTCAATCGAAAGGACCTAAAAAAGTACTACCACCATTAGAAAAGCATTGTGTGTGTACAACATATGCAAGCATTGTGAGCAATATTGAAAACAAACGCATGATTGTTTGGGTGGTGCCAGTTTCAATGAATAGCATACCTAATTGCAAGCTCTTCTTGATGAGAAACCATTGTTGCTAGCTGTGTTAAAATATTTCCCAACTCATGAATTGTTGACTCCATATTGTTCAGGGCTTTAACTCTACTCTGCATGTAACTATCTTGTAAAGGAACCATCTGCTATTGATTTTAATGTGACTGTCGCAAAAATGGTTGCAAATTGCCATCTGTCTGGTTGCTGTAAAGAAAATGGAAAAAAATTTAGTGAGAAAATATAGTTATTACAGTCTAACCAGACATAACCTATTTTAGACTATCACTTCCACCAGTTAAGACAACCAATCTCACCATTATTTTCCAAAACTTTTAATTACACTTCACGTCTGTAGTCTTTTTCTTTGGTTTTTTTGAAATTCAAAAAATATTTTTTGGATCATAATTTTTATGATTGTTAGAGAACACGGATAGAGATAGAGATTAGCAAACATGACATTGTGGCCACAAGCATAATCAGGATTCACATGCCTAGTTTCAGATGTTGCAATATTGACAATAATGAATATTTAGCAAAGAATTATGTCAAAGTTAGGTTCATAAACTATAACACCCTATACCCGGTCAGTTAAAAGATCTGAATACTGGATGTCACACTCGGGTTCGATTCCTTTAAAATAACTAAATATAAAATTTACTACTTAAAATCTTGTTATTTCATAATTACCATTCATTTTCTAGAAATTTCAACAGAGTTTCCTCTAACTATCGACAGCCTCCTAAAAAGAGTTATCAAAAATACTTCTAAAATCATACAACTATTTCATCAACTTCAATAAAGCTCCAGCACAAGTTTTTCCATCCTCCTCAATAATCAATCAAAACAAACTCTACCTGTTAAATAACATTACACAGATATCTATTCTTGACTTTATCTGCAAATTTCATCATACAACAATATAACTACAAATGTCTTTCTTAACACCAATGAAATATCAATAGTTATTACAACATAAAATGTAATCGTGTACAAGCCAAAATAAAACAATAACAATAATACAATTAAATTTAATTGCCACATTCCGATTCAACTCCTAACATGACCAGCGGTAGCCAATCCTAACCTTTCCTGCGTAAAGCTTTAATCTTTTTGGTCCTCAACCTATGCACGAAAAAGAAACCACACGATAAGCCAAAGCTTAGTGGTGACTACTAAATTTATCTCCTCAGTTACACAGATTAAAAACATATTTTTAACACATCTAATATACATATATAAAATCAAAGAATATAAAAGTCGTAAATCACGAAGTTAAAGTGTACGTAGGCATAAACAATAAATATTAAACCTCACATGTAATTTAGATAAGTAATTTCTCAATAATGTACTTAATTGTTTTTAAATTACATACAATTAAATAGTTAATTTTAGGATTGGTACCTTATTTCACATAAATTATTTGATAAGTAAAACCAATGGGTTGCGAACATCAAATTTCAAGTATTCACACAAAATTGCATACATACACATACTTGTATTTATGTACGTATATTCCTAACTGTATTAAGTTATACCAGTTTATATAATTCATAATTAACCTCAGTATGAATAAAAGATTCACCTTGATTAATAAAGTATTTTTATATAAACATTTCACATAATTATCTCTTTTTGGTATTTAACCCCAGTAATATCCAGCGGAATGGTCTGATGAGCTAGATAAACGGGAATAAAATTCAAAAATCAAATACGAGATCGAGTTCTTAAACCATTCGATCCATTTAACATTATTTTCTTATTATTGATGTACAACATTTAATCATTTCTATATATTTACACATACATATAATATATATATACACACACACACACACACACATTTATACATACACATGTGTGGACTAAGTTCTCGAAACCATACAGCCCATGACTCAGACTAAATTTATTTAGCCCACCATTTAATATATTTATATAGACACACCTATGGATAGAGCTCTCAAAGCCATTCAGCCCATGATTCAAGCTAATCGTACCCACCGGAAGAGCTCTCAGAGCCATTCAATCCAGTAACCTCATCAAGATGCAGTACTACTAAACGTCTCTGATTGGCATGCCAACCTTATCCAATTTCTCCCATTCCTATCTAATTTTACTAAGGGAAATTACAACATCATCATTTAATAAATAAACAGTATCATATATATATTATCTTCATATCATTCAGATGTAATTAACTAAACTCTAATTTTGAATTCCCTTTTTAAGCAAACATGAGATTATTATTTTTCCCTTCCTTGTTCTTTTCTCTTCATGGATCTTTATAATTCATTTCATTCTTTGAAAATCCAAGCAAGCACTTTATAGACACATTTACTACTATTATAGCTAGTATCATTATTTAGAACTACTCCCTTAAAATCATTATAATGATTTTGACATAACAAAGTTCTATCTTATTTAAACAATTATACGGATAATTCATACTTACTATTCATTTAGGCCAAAACCAATGCTAACATGCACATATTCGCTCTCCTACAACTTAATATTATCAAGACAAAATTCTTAAATTTACCCAGGCATATTAATCGAGCCTTTCAACAAATTAGCTTGAAAATCATAACCTTAAGAATTTATCCAAATTACACTAATTAAAATAAATTCAAATCATAATTCTAAAATTAAAGTTTATAACATATACAACTTTAGTTATGTTAGAGAGTATGCCCTAGAGCCCATGTAAAAGGGATGAATTTCATATGTATTAATTTATATTCTTAATAAAAGGCATTATTCATTTATTAATGCTATGTTTAAATACATGAGTTTGTAAATCTTAAATTAATAAATGAAGTCCTTGATATTATAAACACAGTGCAAAGACAATCATGAAAGTGTTCATGATATGAGGTGTCTATTGCATGCAAATGTGTTAAAACATAAATATTCCTAGTCATAGAATTAACAAGATAGGACATTGTTAATTCGGACAGACTAGCACATGTTATGCTTCTTTAATGGTTTAAGTAGTGGTTCTCATAACTGTGATTATAGAAGATAATCAAAGCTAACATATGGACGCTTGTTAGAAGAACAAGTTCATTGGAGTTCTGCAAAGAGAATCCTCACATGGATATTAAATCTATGTCAGTGAGAAATCTCTTCATAGCGATTGTACAAGTATCCTTAGACTTGAGATCACCAAAGTTATCTTAAGTAGCAAGTGGTATATTTTGACTCCATAACTGATTACTTCCAACTGGGAGTGAACATAGTTAGGAGATTAGGTATATCATGACCTACTTGAAGATAGTTGAGTGATTGACAAAGGATTCACCATCCCAGATTTAATAAGGGAAGTTATCTCGCATGATTCTATAATTGCCTTATTCAAATAATCTCTGGCCAAAGTAATATGCCAAGATGGATAGAGATCCATGAAGGGCATTTTGGAAATAATGGTTAAATTAATAGAATATACATAATTAGATTTATATGAGTTGACAAAAATCCGTACTCAGAATCTGATTGAGATAAGAGTGGTGAAAAGAGTAACTGCATGATAACTGTTCTATGGAAGGGTATAGTCAAACCACTTGACTTTCCTGACATTTGGGTAATCATGATGTCTAGCTAGAGGCCGCTCATGATTTTTATAATAATGTATCATAAATATTAATAGGGATTGATAAAATGATTTAAAGGAGTTTAAATCGTGTCAGTTTTGAATAGAACTCACAATTACATATTATACTGCCAATATGGATAGGAACCCAATAGGTCACACACATATAGAGAGAAGGATAAAATGGTAAAATGATAAGAATAATAATATTTGATATTATTATGGGGATAGATAAGTGAATAAGAGAATAATTAATTAAAGAGTTTAATTAATTATGATCAAGTAAAATTATTCGCAGAACTTTTTTGAAATGTTCTGTAAAAATGGACCTAATTGAAATAATGTATTTCACAATTAATTATTATTGAACTATAAGTATTATAGGGATGATATAATAATTAATAGATCCATTGGAGGAATTAAAGAGGCCCAAAGAAGTGAATTTGGCGCAGAAACCCTCCAGAGGAAGGGTTACACACCAACTACAAACTGAAGGCCTTAGAGGCCTAATTCTTGGACTAAAATAAATTAAATATATTTTATAAGTGTTATGGAGCCTACATATTTAATTTGGTTGGATTTGTAATTCATTTGGGTAATTAAATCCAAGTATATAAACAAAAGGCCTAATTTGTGGGTTTTGTGCATAGTCTTTTGGGAAAGGGCTTAAATTGGATTTAATTGAGCCCAAATAAATTATTAATAATTATAGAAGCCCAATTAATATTTATCTAGTAATTTTAAAGAGTACAATCCTATTATGAAGTTGGATTTTTAACCTAACTATAAAAATCCAAGTGATAGGGTATTAGGGCTAAGTGTGAACAATTAAGAGAAAAGTTTTTATCTCACTCAAAAAGCCCTAGCTGCCACCTTCCCTAGCTAGCATCTAGGGTTTTCGGCCAGCCCTTATTTCTCCCAATTGTTGGTTCCTTCTATCCTCCTCTTGTGTAGATTATTCATTGGAGGTGTTCGATTTTGGACACTATGGTTTGCAACAACCCGGTGAGAAGGAAAATCAACTGTTCAACAAAAATTAAAGGTGATTTTTCTTATTCTCATTAATATGTATATTATAAATTCATGGCAAGATCGGATTTATTGGTTAAAAATTTTAAATTTCGCTTATGTATGAGATGCATGTAATCGATAATTCCCAACAATTTAGTACCCAATTAACTAGTTCCAACACCAATGCTATGAAATTCTAATTTACAGCTCAAGAATTTTAATTAACATAATGTCTAAAAATTTAAGTAAATGTAGATTTGCATGAACACATGCAAATTATATATCAAATTTTCTCTTATTATATACTACTCTATTTGTGACACTAAAGTGCCTTTCTTCCCTTCTTTTTGATTTCACATCATTACCGTTTGTCGTTAAATTCAACTATACATTGTACACATGTAGTCATATTCAAGGTCATTTTAACATCAGTTTTATATATATATATATATATATATATATATAAATATAAAATCGTAACTACGCAGATAAGCATCCTCATGTAAGTTCCTGAATATAATATTTTGTTTGTAATTTCATAATAAACAAGAACCAATCACACTAAATTGAAAGCCCCTACGTTACATTTCTAACCAAACAGTCAAGCCTAGCATTTTAGCTGGTAATTCACTTATACAAGTTTGTTACCATCATGATATCAGCTTCAAGGTTATACTTGGCTGAACGAGTTACACCAATTTTAAATCATAAATTGCTCACTTATCTTCCTAATTAAACATACACCGCAAGTTCCAAATTTTTGGATTATTCGTATATTTCATTTATCTTAACTGCTACCTATTATATATAAAATTCTAAACAATAAATTAATTATCATAGCATTTAATTATAACTATAACAATGTAAAATGAATAGATGTGCACTTGTCTTTTCTAACTTAAAAACAACCCTAATATTTTCAAGGTCAGAAACAGGATATTCAACCTAAGTAATGCATTTAAATTAACAAAGTAAGATTTTGTAAACTTAATTAACCAATTAATTGGGCAAACTAATTCATCTAACATTGAATTTAACACATTTAACCCGTTTACTGATTATTTATCAACTCACTACTCTTAACACATACAAACATAATAATTGGAGAAAAAGCAAATTTAGTTTGACTTTGTCGAATTAATTTTCCAAATATCCCATTAAATTATTAAAGCAGGTTCATCACTCAATAGGAGAAAAGTTGACACAAGAAAAGCCAAACAGAGAGTCCAATTTCATATAAAGTGAAACCGTATGTCATGGCTTAAAAAAATAGCGCAATTAAAAATTAGCAAATTAAGATCATGGAAACAAAGTAATTTTATAAACAGAAAGAATCAGGTATTAAATCCTAAGAAAATAAAATAATTCTTAACAATTATTTGTAATTTAATTCAAAGAAATTTAAGAAGGTAATTTTGGTAGTCACATACCCTTTTGATGTCAGTTTTTCTGCATTTCTCACATTCTGCCGCCACAACGATCGCTGAAGCTTCATCGACGATACACCGCCACTGCCATCGTAGAGCCAGAAGCATCAGGGACCCATTTTTTATGGTTACACACCTTAAGGAGCCATAATGTAGCTGAAATTTGCTTCGAAGCAATCCGCCACACCTATTTTCGATCTACCTGTCATCAACGTTTGAGGGTAAATGATGGGTACCAAAACGTTCACCTCGCCTTGGGGTCTCATAGGTGTCAATTGTCTTTCCATTTGCCCATTGTCGGTTGTCAAAATAAAGAGAGAAGGCTTCAATAAGGAGAAAGAATTATCATGCTGTGAAGCAAAAGAAAACGAGAATCAGAGGCGGGAGAAGGGCGGCTTATCAAAGAAAAGAGGATAGCAACAAAGCTAGCTGGGCAGCATCGTCTGCGATGGTCCAGCCACCACCACGCTTTCCCATTCGTAGATCTTCTCCCCCTCTCTCCTCTCCCCTGCTTCTTTTTTCTTTTCTTCATTCCTTTCTCTTTTTTCCTTTTTCTTTTTCTTTCTTTATTTTCTTTTTCTATTCTTTTTCCTTAATTTGGTGGCAACACAACTCTTGGTCCCAAAATTTCTAGAGACTTCACGAGATCTTCGCCCCCCCCCCCCCATTTTTATTATTATTATTATTATTTTGGATTAACCATCAGGAATTCGAACCTCACTGGGCCGACTAAATCCGAATTTGAAGCGTCTTTGCAAGTTAAAGTTTCTTGATTTCTATTTCTTATTATTAGTTCCTAAATTATGCTTTATTTAACAGTTATTAATTTAAAAATCCTGAAATTATACTTACTCGTATCGCATTCTCAATAAATTGACCTTTGCAAATCGATATCAAAGGTACTGTTCACATATGAAAAAATATTCTCAAGTGATTCAAATTTTAGGGCATTACAGAAATAACTAACAAAATTCAATTACAACCTATCTAACATATTTTTCATATTTCAGAAATTGTTGTAGTTAATTCAGTTCACGTCCTACTATTACAAAGAAACTAAAATTGGATAAAAAAAGTAAGGACAACATATAAAACTAGATGGATTACTGATAAAGGATTAAAAATTCATACAATTTCTATTTAAAAGTGGCTGTTACTGAATCATGTACCTCAACAGGATGTGGAAGCAATTGTTGCAGTGCCTTCAATCTTTTAGCAATTCATTTCCTGCATTGTTGAATTCAAAGAACAATCTTAGGAATATTTAATTACATGCAAGTATGGTTCTAATGAATATGATGGGTCAATAAAAGAAATATATAAATGCAGATATATATAATTAGCAACTGCAACTCCTATATTTCACATGTAAATAAATTATGGCAAGGTATAATCTAGGTATTGCCATTAGCAGTTGCTTTACTAATTGTTTTACTCTGATCTTGTGTCCATAAAGTATGATCATGTAGCAAGATTTTTACATCATACTGTTATTTTTAAATTGTCAATTAGAATTGAATACTGCCATTGCTAATTGAATTTTGATATTTTAATCTTGATGCCTCAACTAATGCAAGTATATATGATGAAAATGTTATTGATAATCTCAAGTTACTAAACAAACATAATTAACAACCACCAGGGGCGTAGCCAGAAATTAAATTCAGTGGGGTCAAAAATATATTAGTGGGGTTAATTTTTTAAATGGATCATTTAAAAATTTTAGTGGGATCAATTTTAAAAAAAAAATTATGAAGGGTATTTTAAATTTTTTTTAAATTGAGTGGGATCAATTTAAAAATTTTACTGTGGTCAATTTTTCAAAAAAAATTATTAAGGGTATTTTAATTTTTTTTAAATTGAGTGGGGTCAATTGACCCTATCACTACATGGTGGTTATACCCTTGACAGCCATAACCAAGTTATATCAATAGTTATATCATAAAATAAAATGAAAAAATCCAGAAGCATCTCACAGATATAGTGATGGCCCCCTATTTACCAACTTTTTCTATTGCCTTGGCTATTAGCTCACTATTCTCTCTTTCTCCATTTGATGATATGGCACCAACCTTTTTAGAAAAAAGTTATACAAAATATTAAACTATTATATAACTTTAATTTAATTATTTTGATTTTGTAGAAACTCTGGATCTAAATAAAAGATAAATATAAAGCCTTTTAATTTTTATACTTCTTAATTAGTACATAAATAATTCCATAGGGCCTATCCTAACCTAGTCAAAAACATAAGACCAATAATAACATTACATTTTCTCTCCAATCACAAGAGAAGTTACATAAGTTAAGTGTAAATTGATCTTTGTAGAAGTGAGAACCAGTAGATGGAACAACAATCTAATTATGAAGATAATAGTAAATAGAAATGCTTATAATTTAAAAGACAAAGAAAAGATGATTGCCTAAAGTTTTAGTCTTGAATGAAGAGTGATTGAGGTTTAAAGTATGAGCTTAGTCCTCACTCACATTAACTCTTTCATCTTTAAAATGGTAAGCTAAATTAAAAATAGAAGAGAGAAACATGGCATGAGCAACCACAAAAAGCATTAAGAATGAAATATTTAAGGAAATTAAAATGCAATAGAAGCATACATACCATCATCTTCGTTGTTAGTTTTGGTATACCCATCTTCACTTGCTTGTAAAACCTCTTCCCTATAATCAACCCTATCATGAAAGACATCGGCATTGTTATTAAAGAAAATGATTCCCCACAATTGACCCACATATCTTGAGTGCCCACTTTCTTCTGCCATCGGATTTGACCAAACCTAAGAATGAAACCTTGAAACAAGAAGCCTCATTTCTAGGGTCACTAAAAAAATGCATGAAAGTTCTAAAGTTTGACTCCAATGCTCGAAATAACTATAAAATTTAGGGAAAAATGAAAAACATAAATTAAAATAAAGATGTTTTTACCTTACAAGGAAGATAGTGAGGGAGATGGAGAAAAGGAAACTAAGAACTCTAAAACAATGACAACAATCATAAACTAAGGAATTCAAACAAGAAATCAAATGCTACAATATAAAAAAACAACCAAAATCTCTTAGCTTTTGAAACCTAACCCTAGTATCAGGTACTCAATTAAATACAAACATGAACAAAAACCTCCAAAATAAGAAAAATCAAAGGCCGTAACATTCGAACGACTAGAACGAAAAACACAATAGCATCGATGATTCTAGAATAAGTAAAATTGCAAGAGAGATAAAGAGATAAAAGGTGCACCTGAGGAGGAGCGAGAAGACCAAAATGATACAAAGACCATTAAATGAGTTTAAATAGTGAAAGTAACCTTAGAAACTGAAAAGTGAAACAAATAAGGGAAATAAAAGAAAAACCCTAGAAATAGAAACGAAACACGGATAAACTTGAGAAATTGGAATTGGGGAAGGAACAATTGGCAGATATAAACATTAAGGCTTACCGATGATAAAGAGAAAAGGTGACAAGCACTGGTTCAAGAGAGAAAGATAAGTGAGAGGAAGAGAGATATTCAACCCTCAATGGAAGAGATAGAGAGTGTGTGAAAAAGAGTCAAGACGATGCCCAAATATTATGATTTTTTTATTTGCTAATTTAGCAACGAAATTTATTTTCGTTGGTATTTTACCAACAGATTGTTGTTTCTGTTGCTGAAGTACCAACGAAAATTGGTTTTCGTTGCTAAATTATCAACGAAACTTAGTTTTCATTGCTAAATTACCAACGATTTGTGTTTTCATTGCTAATTTTCATTGCAAAATTTTTGCACTAAAATTTCCCTCTATATTTAGCAACGGAAAACAACGATTTTCCATTTTCGTTGCTAAAGCAAAAAAATTCCACCAAAATTAGCAACAGAAATAAATTTCGTTGCTAATTTTTCTTTGCTATTTATGAATTTTCTTGTAGTGAATGATATACACTTGTAAATAACCATTTACTATAAGTATAAATTTATTATTTGTGGTTTATTATTTAAATGATAAAATCTACATATTAAATTAAGAAAATAAAAATATAATTTTAATTTAGCGAGAGATTAGCATGTTCATAGCAGTAGCTATTTACCTACAATTTAGTTATAACATAATTCTAACTAATTTTGCAATATCTTATTTAGCAACAGATATTTTGTTACTAAATAAGCAATAGATGAAGGAAGTGTGTCATATGGTGACGAATGTACTATCCTCTCAAAATTTAGCGAGAACATTGTCATCGCGATATAACGACAAATGTATTGTCATCGCAAAAATAAGTGAGAATATTTTTGTCGCGATATTCATGCCAACATTTAGCGACAATAAATCACATGTTAAAATTTAGCTAAAAACTTGTCCTAGCTAACATTTAGCAACAACCTTTAGTTCTCACTAAAACTAGCAACGACTTGTTGTCTTTACTAAATTTTGCTACAACCTTTAGTTCTCACTAAACTAATTTAGTGATGAAAAAATGTCAGGTAGCAAAATCTTTTATCGTTGCTATTTTGCATTTTTTTAGTAGTGAAAGTTCTTTCATTCAAAAACATACTCTAATCCCATAAACTCTTACCAAATCAAAACGGAAGGAAATTAGCGAAAAGAATAAAAAATGACTTCTCATAAATTCATATCAAAACATGGATTGCTTAACAATCTTTTCAAACAAGAAACAACAAATTTTTCGGCATTAATCAAGCAACGATTTATTTTTTAAATTTAAAATTAAATCAATGCACAAAGGAAACTCCTTAAATCATTATTAGATATATATATATAATTACACACAAACTATAATGCACGTGAAGGTACCCAATACGGATCCATATACACCCAGTTTATCTGCATACACCCGATTACTTACACTACAAGAAAATTTAAAAATAGCAACGGAATTGATTTCGTTGCTAATTAGCAACGAAAAATAAGAAAATAAATTCAGTTGCTATTTAGCAACGAAAAATAAATTTCGTTGCTAAAATTGGTTAAACTTTCTAAATTTAGCAACGGAAATATATTTGGTTACTTTCCATTGCTAAAAGTGGAGGAAATTCTTAGCACCAAAAATTAGCAACGAAATTACTATACCGTTGCTAAATAAGGCGCTAACAGACGGCAGAAAACTTTTTGAATGAAAAATAGCAACGGAAAAAAATTTCCGTTGCTAATTTAGCAACGGAATTAATTTTTCGTTGCTATTTTAGTAACGAAAAATAATTCGGTTGCTAAATAATATGGGTTAAAAATATTCGTTTCCAAAATAGCAACAAAATTTAATTTTGGTTGCTAAAATAGCAACCGAATATAAATTTTGTTGCTAAATTAGCAACCGAATACAATTTCGTTGCTAATTTACATCTTCAATGAAAAATAGCAACGGAATTAGATTGTTGTTGCTAATTTTCATTTCAATTAAATAGCAACGAAAATGAAATTCCGTTGCTAATTTTCATTTTCTATGAAAATTTCCTAATTTTCTAATTATTTATATAATTTCCATTGTCTATAAATATCTCATGTTGAAACCTTAAAACTTTTCCTACCGTTTTCTTCTCCCTCACAGCTACACACACAGCCGCTCCTGTGATGCCCCGAGCTTTAATTGACCGATAATATTTTTAATTCATAAATAATATTTTGAGTTAGGTAAACAGGGATATAAATTTATTGAATATTTGTTTTAGCTTTTGAATTAAGTATATTTTTATTTTAATTAAAATACATTTAGCAAGCTAATAATTAGACTAATAATAATAAACGAGAAATAAATATATACAAGTATACAACAAAATAAATACTTGCATTATATAATAATAATAATAATAATAATAATAATAATAATAATAACAAAAGAGATAATTATCTAGAAAAGAAAAGGGTCTCTAGATAATTTGGGTGATAAGTGTGGCCACCAAAACAAATTAAAAAAAAAAGAAAGACGTATCAGAGAAGGGGAAAACGAGGGAAAAGAAGAAGAAAATGGGGAAAAAAAAAGAAGAAAATGTGGGAGAGGAGCAAATCGGGATCAAAAGCAGTGGGGTCGCCGCTCATCGTCGATCAACGGTAAGCCACTGACGTTATTCTTTTGTTGTCACCACCGATCCTCTACTGCCAATCTGTCCTCCGTTCATGGTGTTTTGCTCTTCCCTTCTCGCCACAACCGGGTTCCACCCCTCTCTCCTATGAACCATGGCAGCAGATGGCGACACCGCTGATATCGGTGAGTCCCCAAGGTCTAGATGCCCATCTTGGAGTCCTCCGTCTGTTCCTACTTGTCAATATGGGGTAGATCAAAAATGGTGTGGCGAGTTGCTTCGAGGTAGATTCCAGCCACACCATAGCTCCTTAAGGCGTGTGACCACCGGCAACGGGTCTTTGACGATCCTGACTTCATGATGACAGTGTTGGTGCAGCTCTGACGAGGCTCCGGCAAAGTTCCGACGAGCCTCCGATGAGCAAAATGAACGAAAATGTAAAAAATCGCAAGAAATCGATATGTGACTATCAATTTTATTTCCAAAAATTTATTTATATTAAGTATGAATTTTCAATTAAGGATTTTCTTATTTTTGTATAAAGCCCAATATATATGTGTTATATGCATTATTCAGTATAATATATTGTTCGTTTAACTTTGTTGATTTAAGATTTAGTTTGGAATTTTAATATTTTGATCATGATTCAGATGTATAACGAAAAAGGGTAAGAAAAATCCTTAACACTGTTAGTATTTGGTTGATATGGAGTTGCAGCATTTTGATCCTCCTAGTTTAATTTGCTTCTGTTAAAGAGCTTTTCCCAAATTTAGTTCTTATCTTGGCAAAAGTTTTTGCTTTTGTAGCTTTTTAGATTAATAGTATTCTAAATTGGTTAGAACATAGTGAATATGTGATAGCAAATGTTTGATAGTTCACAATTTTCAAAGTCTTAGGAAGTTATAATTATAACTCAAGTGGTGATTGAATTGCCAAGAGTTTAAGCAATTATGTACATACTCATACTTAATTTGAATTCCTAAATTAAAGTAAATAATTTGGATTTTTGATTTATACCTTTCTTTGTGGTTAAATTTGTTATGTTAGATCAAGGGATAAACCCTCTATTTGTATACATTTATTGGCAAATTAATACAATTGATACGCTTTTGACAAATAAGAATAAAGAGTTAGACAGGGTAAATAATTATGAACATATACGAATATTTCAAATTTGAATATACCTTATATAAATCTAAATGAGAAAAATCAAAAGTATATACATATAACAACTTGATTTGTAACAAATAGTTTAGATTTTTGATTTATGAACTCCTTTATTGTCAAATCAGATGCATTAAGTCAAAGATTTAATCCATTAACTGTGCATAATCACTGGATAACAAATATAATTGTTATACTATTAATGGAATAACATGAAAAGTTACTTGAAATACTTGTTATGAAAGATATACCAGTCTTTAAAACTCGAAAGTACCTTGTATGGTTTAACTAGATCAATTTAATTAAATCGCTTATTTGAACCATTTGAATGTCTTATTTCGAAGAAAAATGATGCTGATCAATTTACCCTAAGAGATACTACACACATTTATTATAAAAGATTGAATTTGTAATTGAAGTCCATCAGAAATGATACAAAGTAATAAAAGAAGCCTAGACAGAAAAAGAAGGAAAAAAATAAAAAATAAAAGAATTGCACTTGAAAGAACATTGCACAGAAAGTACACAGAGGATGAAGCGATAAGGGACAGAATTATGAAGTTAAAATTTTCCAGAACAGCTAAGAATTGAGTTTATGTAAGATGATATTACTTGGCCAACTTTTGTATCAGTTAATCTGAATCTGCTTATAGGTATTCGTGCATTAGTTTATCTTCTTGATCTGAAAATTGCACTAACTTACAAATCTAGAGAGACTACATTAAGGGCAATTGAGAATTTGTGCTTCTCAGCAACAAATTGTATCAGTACATTGACGAGCTATGGATTTATGGACCAGTTGTTGTTCTTTCTCCGAAATAGAGATGTTTTCGTTCAGGAATTGACAATGAAAGTTGCATTTAGGCTATCTGGAACATTTAAGGAAGCTAAGAAGGCCATGGGGGATGCTGGTTTTATGTCTGAATTCTGCAGTTGTGTCTCTCTCCTACTCACTTTTTATCTCTTTGTATAATGTGTTGTTGTTTTCTGTTTAGCATTGTGATGGAATGCTCTTATTGTTTGGTTTTTAGAATTACTTGCCTTCTCTAATTTATTTATTTTCATTGTACTTTTTTGTCCTTTTATCAAAGTTTTTAGGGTTTGAAGGTTCTCAATCATTCGGTGGAGAATTGCTATTCCTTTCTCTACTGGTTTCAGTCATATGTTAGCAACGGATTAGCGACGGACAGGACCGTCGTTAATTGTTTTACTTATGGGTAAATTTAGCAACAGAAATTTATATTCCATTCTGTTGCTAAAATTGACCAACTCACATAATCTTGCATTGTTGAAGTTAGCAACAGAATAATTTTTTTGTTGCTAAAAATAGCAACTGTCGAATTAGCAACCGAAATTTTCATTGCTAATTTTCGTTGCTATTTTTTATTAGCAACAAAAAATTGATATTTTCCGTTGCTAAATTGTAATTTTATTGTAGTATTAGATTACATAATTTTAAACAGCTATTAGCTCTACTCTTTACTATTTTTTTTAAATGGTCAGCAAAGTAAAAATTATTGCAATTTTATTTCTTTTTTTTTCTTTTTAAATTCTTGGTATCCGGATTCCTCGATTTCATAACATACAATACAAAATAGATGTCCAAATTAGTTTTAACAAATCCTTAAATACAAAAATTCCAAATTAAGTTCACACAAAGATTGTATTTTACCTTTTAAATTAAAAAATAAAGTTTGGCATTTTCATTTCAAAAAAAAATTAAAGCTGCCACAAATTGTACGAAAAAGAGTAAGTTATCATGAGCTACTCAATTTTGTATAACATCTTAACAAGTCAAAAATTAAATATTCAAGGTGTATAACTGTTAATATATCGGTTAATCACAAATTAAATGCAATCTATGTAACATAATTTTTAAAATTTGAAATGCATGTTCGCATCCAATTAGACTAATTAATGGCATAAATCGATTTGATATTCATTCTAACTACCGATTTAATAATTTTTATCCAGCCCTAACTAAATATATATAATGGTTTCAAACTAGAATCCACCTCGTACAATGATTGTTAAGGTCAACATTGATGCAATTTTGGATGTGCCGTGTAAAAAAATGGGCTATTGATTTGATTATTTGAAATCATGAGTCGACCTTTATCCAAGAAAGTCAAACTCTTTCACTGCAACTTCTTTTACTGGAAGCAATATCTGTGAGAAAAGTTATAATTTTTGTGAAAGCACATCCATTTCATAGGTTAATTTTATCAACCATCACTATACTAATCCCCTTGTAACGAGACATTACGGTGAATTTTGATTAATTCCGATAAAATGACTTTTTAATTTAAAATAGATAAATTGAAATATTTTTGTATTACAAAAAGTTTTTGTGACTATTTCATTATAATTCAATAAACAGGAACGAAACTAATTTTATCTCAATTTTTTATCTAAAAATCAAATTTTCGGAGTTCATTCAAGCTTATTTACAAAAAATATATGCTCAATTATATGCTTATACAAATTTTACATATTATTATGTTTATAGTTTTTTTATTTATATTTCTCGTGAAACTAATAAAAAAGCTCATAAATTAACTATAAATATTATTTTTTAAGTTTAAGTGTTTAAATTAATTTATTTTTATAATGTTTTTTCTGTTCTATATATCTGTGTTGAAAATAAAAATCATTAACCACGGTATTATCTGCTTGGTGGCTTGGTTGGATGCATGTATAGCCTTAAAGAAAAAATAAATTAAAATGAAAATAAAAAGGAGTAACCAAACCACGTTGGGCAAGGCAAGCAACAAAAGGACCGAGTAGGACTAGACATGATTGAGGGACACGTGTTACTATTTATGACCAATCAACTAGATCTGACCGTTGAAAATTTCAGAATTTGTCTTACCCTATTTACGTGGCTCGTTGTAAGTGGCTCCAGAAAAGCCTGTTTCTATAATGCTGTGCCGCCAAATCTCTTGTTGGGGCAATATATCACGTGCAGATCGTCCACAAACGCGCTATTTGCTTGACACCTGTCTACTCTACACGTGTCGTTCCTTTTATATACTATACCACCGGCCTTCAAGTCAACCGTCTACGTGTGGGTCCAATTAGAGAAAAGGTTTAGATTATGACAAGGGATATGACATTTTAGAGGCTACTTTCTCCATTTTTTTTTTTCAAATTCTTCAATTTTTCTAATTAGATTTATAATAGCTAAAAATATATAATTAAAAAATTAAATTCAAAATTTTCTGTATATTTTAATAAAAACTAGCCATTAAATTAATTTCTAATGGTTACAATTTTTTCAATTTTAGTTCAAATAAAATTTAGGAATGCATCTCTTAAAGTTGTTTTTTTTTTTTTTTGCATTAACAATAGGTTACACGAGTGAGAAAGAAAATAAGGAAATATTAATTTGTAAATTAAAGAATAAAATTCATCATTTCTCCAGCTTTTCTGTTGCAAAAATAAGGATGATTCTTTAGTTACAGAATTAATCACAGATAAATTAAAAATGAATTATATAATGATGACATTTTAATTGAGCATACATAAAAAAACAATAATAATAAACAACGATAGAAATTCATTACGAAAAATTTTAACTGGCAAATCAATTTTTATTAAAAAAATAAGATTATATTTGGTAAGAGATAATGAATTGTAATGTATTGAATAATATAATGTAATTATGATTACATTAATATATTTGATTACATTAGTAATGTAATATAAATATTAATACATTTTTATATTTGATCGAAAATATGAGTGAAAAATGACTAAAAATCTAAAATATGTGATACTTATATATAACTTTATCAATGGTTATGATTTGATCATTAAATTTTTAATCAAATGGTCACGATTAATTCAATTGTCCACTTATGATTGGCTTTATTTATTTTGTTGTCAAATTTTTATCAAAATTATTTCAAAAATATTATTTAGAATACGTTTAAAATTTCAGTTCAAAATGAGTTTATTTCGGTATATTTAAGAATCCAAAATTAAATTATCGGTTCGAAAGTCAAGTTTTCAGATTTATCCAAAAATGAATTTTTTACTTTTAAAATTTTATTTATATTATTTCAAGAGTTTGCATGCGATTGGAATAATTTTTTGAGATCCGTAAAATATTTTTTAATTGTTAAAAGTTTTGATCAACCGTTTACTGTTTCACTACTTATTTTTATTTTTTATTTTTTGTGATATAATTGGAATATTAATATTATTATAATTATTGACAACGGACTATAATTGATTAGTAACACTTATATATAGGAGTGTGATTATCATATAAATCATAAAAGTCAAAGTTATAAAAAAAATGAAACAATTTTGAAATTAGTAATCGTATCAAACAAGTTTGCAATTAATCCAAAATGTGGATTAAACTCTTGTTGTTTTAAAATTTTGCATAGCAAAGGTAAATCCTTGATCGTAGCAATAAGTTGAATATCTTCTCTCTTTTTTTCTTAAATAAATTCAATATTAAATTCTTTTAGTGTCATCAGAAACTTCCATTGAGAATAATTTTATGTAGTTTATAAAAGGACATTTCAATAGTAATTTCATGTAGTTTATAAGAGGATATATTTAATGTAGATATTAATTTTAATGCATTGAAAATTTTTGAATTCAAATATTATTTTTAATATTATTTGTTTAGTATTTTCAATTATGAAAAAAATAATAATAATATCACGTAGAGTCATATTTACCTTGGAGCCTTGGAGGTCAATGGAATGCACCAATAACAATAAGTGAAGAGATTTAGATATTTTCCCTAAAAAAATAAAAAATAGATATGTGTGGGTGACGTGATGCTGGGTTGGTAGCCACGTGCGCACGAAGGTGGAGTGCTATAATTTGTGGGCGGCGATTTAAGAACGACCTTTTTAGTGTGCATGCATTTGTTTTAAGTGTTTCGTGTTTGTGGACTCTCGCTGCCCTTTGCTATTTTCTAATGATATTTGCTTGGTATTCCCAATCATTAATTATGACAAAATAATTTGCATTCAAGAAAAAAGTATGAATACATACTGGCATACCTTATTTTCTTTCTTTATTTCTCAAAAATATCTCTTAGCTATTTTTATTTTCGATATTTATGCCTTCACGCATCTCAATTTACTCAAATTTAACTATACATCATATTTTAATGCAAATTAATTAAAAAGGAACGGAGAGGAGGTAGTAATATAAAAAATACACAGATAAAATATAAATAAAATTTAAAAATACATGAGATGTAGAAAATTAATAAAATTATTGAAATATATTACCAAATTTTTTAAACAAAAATAGTAAATAATTGTAATATTGTAGCGTATAATTTAATTTTCGACTATTAATTTAATTGTAATAGAAATATCAATTATTTCTGATTTTAAGACATTTTTTTTTCTTTTAGATCAGACATTGAATTGGTTTGGATTAGCAAATTCAACAATTCTGAACCTCATAAGTTAATTCGATCCTCATTGTTGTATGACCCTTTTAGTATCTGGGATGTTATTGCTTCCTGCTTGCTGGTGATATTTCTCTACAAAAGGTCATGTTTATCTTTTTTTTTTTTAAAAAAAAAAAAGGAATGCCAATATTAGACTTATACCAAACGAGACGGATAGATAGGTTCGAGTCATTTGCATATAATCATTTTTGAGTCATTATCCAATCGGGTCATTTTAGGTTTGGATCAAGTTAATTGGATGGATCGTTAGATTAAATAAACTTTCAATCATTCATATTTTCTAATCTTGTTTATCCAATTTAATTAGTCCTGGGACATTTTTTTTTTCAAATAGTAGAGTTGGAATACTTAAAATAACATAGTTTATTCTTCTTAATAATACCAATTTACCAAATTCAAATCTTTGGAATACCAATTTAAGTGATTACTGTATACTGCAATATAACAAACAGATACTATTTATTAAAACTGTTGTTAATAATTTATAGGTGGTAAATGGTTTGTATCTAGCTGTTTTGAGTTTGTCAGGTTATAAATAATTAAAATTTTACCGGTCATAAATAGATCGATTTTGATTAATTTGGATTATTCTTTAGACAAATGGATTATAAATGGATAAAGTTTTATAATATTATTTTTTATTAAAAAAATTAGGCATGTGTAATCTATAAAAAATTATTTTTATATTTATATTATATAAAAAAGTTATAAATTATAAAATTTTGACAGATCATAAATGGGTTGAGTTGAATCACGACTCAAACTAGTCCCGTAGCAAATTGACCCTCTTAGTGGGTTGAACAGCTATATTATTGACAAACCAATTGGATTTCGATAAAAAAAATATTAATCGTATGAATTAAGTTTACGAAAAAATAAATTTGTAGAGAGTTTTTTCAACTTTTTTTTTATTTTTTTATTTTTGACTATAATAGTATCATGTGGTTAAGTTAAACTCATATATATGCTTTTCCCTTAACTAGAGATTTCATATTTAAATTTTGAAAATTTAACATATTTAACTATTAGGAGGATAGGTCTATCCGGTGCAAATTTAAATTAATAAGATTTAGAAAATTCTGCATATCAGATGGTTATATTAAAAAAAAGTATGTATAATCTACATCAATATTATATTAAAAATCAATTTATTATATTTTCAATTTTAACCGGTTTCTAGTGCATGTGGAGCATGCATTTTTATCATAATGGTTCAAATGTCATATTGATAGATTGAATATTATGCGCTCTAATTTTATAAAAATATTATAAATATATATTTATTATTTAAAAAATATAAATACTAAATAAGTTATTATTATTTAGGGATTAATATGGACCAGTTAACCAATTCATAAGTAAAAAAAATTAACCAGTCCATTAATATCGATTTTTTAAAATTCTAACAATTAACTAATTCATTACATTCGATTAACTAGTCTATTGATTTTAATTTTTCAGTTTGGTTAACCAATAATTTTCGATTAACCATTAAAATTTATAATATAAAATTATATAAAAAAATTAGACAAAGTTTAATAAATTTCAAATGTACAAAGTAATTTAATATAAAAATTACGAAATAAACATAATTTACTAGCCAAAATTCATATTCTATAAATTAATAGCTAATATTACAAAATAGATTTGATAATTATTGAAAATTAATACTTTTGATTCTAAGTTAAATAAAATTTTGGATAATATTAAATGTTATAATATAAACTCTAAAATATAAAAAATATAATTAAATGTTATTAAGTAAAATATGAACACAGATATATGATAAAAAATAACATATATAAAAGTTTAATTGAATACTACATATAAATATTACTATATAATTAAAGATAATGATATAATATAAATTTAGTTTAAAGTATTATATAAATTTTATAAGAAAATATAAAAAATTAAGTTATAAGAATAAAAATATATTTTAAAGTATTATTTTAAGTAAATTTTAGAGAAAAATAAAAAAAAAACTGAATATATATAGGTTAATCGGTATTTAAAAATTTAAACTGTAATCATTAACAAAAAAAATGTAAAAATTAATCTAATCTATCGGATTGGTTAGCCATAAAAATTGATATCATTTTATACCGATTTTGCGGTTAATCATATTTTTGATTTTTTTTTCATTCTTATTATTATTAAAGTATTAGAATAGTACACTAAATAGCTTCTTATTTTTAAAAGTAGTTTAACAGCCACTAATTTATGCACGTCTTACTTCGCTTGATGAAAGAGTCAAGAATAGGCATCGCAATGAGTAGAAATTTTTCAGTGCCCAATTCTATTCCATCCTGGTAGATCGCGTTAGAATAATAAATAAACGGATTTGAGATGGATTTTGATAATATTCGATGGGTTCGGATAAAATTCCGTTATCCGAATCCAAATATAAAATCATTTTGGATAATTGGTATCCGTACCCATTACTTATTAGTATATATTCACACACTTATTAGTGCAGCATGTTAAACAGTTTGATTAGAGGTGAGTATATACCGATTAATTGATTTATTAATAATTTTTTTAAATCAGTTTATTAATATCGATTAATCGTTATATCGATTTCGATTTTTAACTCGATTTTTCAAACCAATTTATCAATTAACCACTAAAAAATTTTAATATATAAAATTAATAAATTATACAATTTATAATATTATTTTTAATAGTTAAAAATACTTTAAAAATGAAAAATACTAATTAAATACAATATTCATTAAAATAATTAAAATAAAAAATAAAATTTTCATAATTAATTGTAAAAATTAAAAATATTAAACATAAAACTAACAACAAAATACAAATTATGCACATAATTTTAATATTTATTTACAAAAAATATATATTTTAATAATATTTTACAAAATTATATATCATAATATTTATAAATTACACAAATATTGAAAAATATAAGTGTAAAATTTAAAATATAATTCATAAAAAATATATATATTTAGTTTCGATTTCGGATTGGTTAACCGTCGGTTTTTAAAGTAAAAACTATAAATCTAAAATTTCGATTCGATTAATCTAAAAATCGGTTCGATTTTTTGATTAACCGAAATTTCGATTTTTTTGCTCACCCCTAAGTTTGACACAGCATGGCCTATATTTTTTATATATTTGTTTAATGTCGTAGTAAAAAAAATATCTTGATGTGCTTTGATTATAAATTTTTTTATTTGCTTTATTTATGTATTCATTTTTTATATTTTTGAGAGAATATTAATAAACGTGTATGGGATAATATATGAATATTAATAATCATCCTATCAAAGAGTAATAAAAAGAACGATTAAATTATTAATTCATTTAATTTGTACCTCTTGTAAGGAATATTAACCTGAAAGCTAAACAAAAATAATCTGTCTGATTGGCTAAATTGATAATTAATTTTAAGATTATTTATTTTAGTTCGTTATATATACCGTTTTGAATTTAATTGTTTTCGTAAATTTTTTTTTGGTAATTCAACATGGTTGATGTCTCCTCTCGTATGTTTTTTTATGCAAATAATTTAGATAAAAAAATACTAAAAATTAAAACTTAAAAGTATAAGAATATTTAACTTAAATTGTTTCTATTGTCATTTCTAGTTGTAGTTGACTACACGACTACCCATCTTTTTTTCTTGTAAAGCAAAAACATTAAAAACATGCTCAATCAGTATTTATTCATGAATAGAAAGCAAAATGGATATATACATATATATCATAGCCTCTTTTTTTTTTTTTGAGAAAATTGACTTTATAATTTTAATCTTTAAATAAAGGTTTAAAACATCTCAAATTGACTTTATAATCCATTTAAACACTTGAATTTTTACATTATCCTATTAAGCAAATAAATTTATTAATTTTGCAAATAATAAAATTATATGATAAATTATTGAATACTCGTACTTGTTATTTTTATAAATAATAAAATGGCAGAAGTCTTGCATTGCATAAAGAAACCAAATATATTTCTATTCATAACAAATACAAAACGGGCTGTGATCCAATTTTTAAATACAATATAAATTTATATTTATTATTTGAAAAATTATCAAGTGAACTATGGAATTAAATTCAAATATCTCAATATGAATTAAATATTAAATAAATATGTTTAATTCATTAAAATTGGTTAAAATTTTAATAAACAAATTAAAGTGAGATGAATAATTTAGAAATGGCAGCAACTTATCCAAAATGGGTTTAATTTTGAAAATAAGAAAAGGTTGAGGGAGTGAACTGAAATTAATACCTTTTGTGGCATTAGGCGCCAAGTAAAAATAAAAATTTATTTAAAATAAATAAATAAATAATTAATTAATTAACATTTGATTTGGTAATAATAATTAATTAACATTTTAAGATATAAATACGGAGACTTTAGAGAGTTGTTATAGAATAAGAAAAGTTTCTTTCTATTTTTATTCCATTTTCGAGTTTCGATCGAACATTCTGAAGTTTATCTCTCTCTCCTCTTTTATCTCTCTCTCTCTCTCTCTCTCTCCCCTTCTTCAAAGCTTAACTTGAATTGCAAATTTTTCATTTCTGAATTATACACATTTTGTTCTTTTTTTTCCCTTTTCCTCTGATTTTGATTTTGTTTTAGCTTCGGTTTTACTTGAATTTTGATTCTATACTGCCTACTCATATACACAACTTTGCGATGGTAAGACTTCAATCATCATCATTATTAATTTTTTTCTAAATTTCGTATTCAATATCGTTAATTTTCTAATTTTGCTCTGTTTGCGTGCTCAGTAAGTAGAGTATTAACACAGATTTCAATTATTTTCAGATTTTATGCCTTTGTTTATTCTTGTTTTTCTTTAATAAAGAGTGATATAACTCGGGTTTGGGCTGAATTTCGATGACTCAGCATGTTTGAACCTTGCAATTTGGCATTTCTTTTTGAATATTTCCGTTTTTTTATTTGGTTTTTGGGTATCTGTTTGTTAGACCCCTTGGAACTTTTGATCACAGTAGCGAACTAGGGGGAAAAGGGAAATGAGAAGAAATAGTAAAACAGAAGTAGCATCTATCTTTGCTTTTTGTAGATTACTTATTTCGGTGTAAAACCCATTTGGAGAGTTATAATTTATGTATTTAATGTGCTAATCATCTTGCTGGCGTACCCTCTTATTTTAGCTACTTCCGCTTGAAAACTCTTAATTTTGGTTGACCTTGAATTCCTTAACTTTCACATTTTTCTTTTGAAATTTCATGTGAGAGACACATTCAGTTCATATGAACGCTTTATGAATCTTTACACCGGCAGAATGGGAAAAAAAATAAATTGTCAGGTGTCACGCTTTACTTGTGATTCACCTGCTTTTATGGTTTTCCTCTCTCTACCATTAACTCTTTGCCATATTGAATTTTCTCCAGTTTCTTTCTGCAGAGATTACATTAAAATACTTGAGGTTGTGACCCGTCAGTCAAATTTCTGATAAGACACGAGGTAAGATGATGTATTTTACATTTTCCAGTTATTTATGTAGAAATAAAATTGTTTATTGCTTATATTTGTTTGCTTGTGTGCACATGTGTCAATTTTGGCACCAGTCTCAAAAGCTTTTGGAGAGTTCTGCTGGGTCTTTGGATGCTGCTCGTGAGTGACCTGCTGCTTTGTTGGTTGAGACATTTATTTAGCCCTCTTTTTGCCCTGAACGGTTTCTCCATTTTTCATCGTGATTGCTCACTACATTCTTTAAACAATATTTTTTTTTTGTTTGTTTCGTTTCGTTTTTTGTTTTTTTTTACATATTCAATTTACTGGAATCATTACCTTATCTATGCTGTGTTTTTCAATTTCTTTCGTTTCTAGTCAGCCAGTTCCTGCATGCCAAAGAGCTAATCTCTGTTTTTTTTTTAAATTTTTTTCCGTACTGGTTTTGATTGGTTAGATAGGCTATGGGGTGCCTTGTGTCCACACCAAAGGATTCCGGTGGAAATAGGAGGAGACCAGGGAACATAGGGGAAGTTTTTGTTTATATCCCTGGTTTTCGAATACCAAAACCAGTTGATTTTTCTGTCTCATTTGGTGACTACTTGTCAAAAAATTTAGTGGAACGCCTATCTGCTTTAAGAACTCGCATTGTAGTTATGGCTGGTCAAGAAGCTCCAACAGTTACAAGAACGAAGAGAAAAAGTGCTACCCAACATGGTACGTTGCAAGAAACTTTGACGTGCTTGTCATGGTAAATTTGGTAATTCATATGTCAAACTAATTTGTTCTTTGAAGGAGGTTCAACATTGGCTGATCTTCATCAGGCTCTTGAAGATTACCTGCCTGTTCTTTTGGGATTGGTTAAAGATGGAAGTCATCTACAGCACAAGGTGCAGTTTGTGTGGATAAATCAGGAGGATGATGCAGAGGTGGGAGTGTGGGACTGGATTGCTTACTTATTACCTCTTAATAGGATTACCATTTTAAATAATTTTTCTTTGCATTTTATTGTTCCATTCTAATGCAATAATGGTGGTTTTTGATATGGAGTTATAATTTTGCAGGAGACATCCATGTCTAATGCTTGGTATGAGGTGTTGTCAGTTTTGCAGTTAATGGCAATGCTATTATTGTCGCAGGCCAATTTGCTACTTCTCCCAAGAACATCCGCAGATGGTTATCAGCCAAAAGTTTCAGCAGGTAGGCATTCATGGCAAGACCAGGTGCTGCAGATGATTATGCATTTTGGTGTAACAGTTTTCTTCTCTCTGCCCTACTGTCTCTCCTTCTAATGCTTGTTGTATTAAACTCTCAACTCATCATAGAATTACTCTTCTTTTCCTTTTTCTTTTCTTGGCAAACATAAAAATTCTTTTTGTTCGGCTCTTGCAATTATCTGGGAGACGAACCACTGATGTGGTGCTACCTCTGTGGAAGTTGCTATTCATAAAGTTGCATACTCAATGTTATCAGAAGCAAATATAGATTGATCTACCAGTAGAAGAGAATAAGTGTCAATCTAGTTAATGAGATTTTTGGTGACTTTCATGTTGATGAATAAGATTTCATCGGATTTTGATGGATTAGATAGATTGGAGGGAGTGATTGCTTTGAGAGAGACAGATGAGTTGCAGAGCTAATGAGAAATAGTTTTTGATCAAGCATTGATGCAGAAAAGCGTAGAAAATGTGGTATGCAAGTCCACTTGAAGGATTAAGGTCTGGAAAATTAGGATATCAAGGGATGAGATTAGGTTTTTGAACCAAGACAAGGAAATTGATGTTTGGTCGGGGACTGGCCGTGGAGACTGCTCTCAAGTGTGAGTGATAACTTGAGATCAGTTTAGAGTTCTATTCAGGGTATTTGGTGGAGAAGAAAATTAGGGCCCCAATGGAATATTCTTTGGGTATGGATCAGAGATCAAATTGCAATTTTATGTGAAATTTCTTGTCTGAACAAAGGCAGAGTGAAGATATATGGGCTTTGCACCTAAAGTTAAAATTGCACGGAATCTTACAAGCCACATATGCTTGAACTTTCGTGTTATGGTTCCTTCGGACTACTTGGAAATTAATCAAGCTCGTAAAAGGGAGTAAGGACCTTGGAACTCATTGGAGAGACTTGTCTATCTCTTGTACTTTTGTATTAGAGATTTATGACTCTTGCTTTATGGATTAATGTTTGCCTCTTTAAAATAGAAGTTACAACCCTAGACATGTCTTTAATAGGAATTCTTTTCTAACTTTATGAATTCCTTTTAATTATGAAATACCAAAATAGGAAAACCTAAAATCAAGGACTCCTAACAAATTGTGCTAAATGAATAAAATGTCCTAAAATGTAATTATTAATTCAGTTGGTCTTTTTTCCATCTTTGTGCATTTACTACATCTGTAACATTTTGCTGCAATTCGGATTATTGTAAATGAAAGAGCTAAACCTGAATATAGAAGAAACGTAGAATATGTTTCTTGTATCATTTTTATTCCAACTGGGACCTGTTTTTAACACAAAACTAATAGTGTAAGAGCTGGTATATGCATTTTGGTCCAATTTAGCTTGTACATCATGCTTTCAGGTTAAATTCTTGATGCTTTTCCAATTTCTGTATTTCATGCTGCTATTCTTTTTTCTACTTGTCCTATTATGCTAGTTTTGTTTCTTTCGGTTGACAGAGAGCAGGCGTGCATCGGTCGATATTTTCTTGAAGGCTGCTGGATACTTGGATTTTGCGGTCCGGCAAGTGCTTCCACAATTTCCTGCTGCAATAAGGTTGATATTTATGAAAGGCTTGCAACAAATGGACCTTCTTGTGCTGTCATTACAAGGTTATTCTGACCAATTGGCTTTGGTTGCAGGAGAGACTTGCCGGTAGACTTGGCAGAAGGAGTTCTTAGAGCACTTTGCCTGCAAGCATTGGGGCAGGTGTTAGTTTTTTTTCTGGATGAATTTATTTGTTGAACTGTTAAGTTACAGATATGTTGTTACTCTATTTTGCATGAACTTGTATGCTAGCAATATGGCTTGCCCATTTTCAAAAATTTCTGTGGCTTCTCCATGCTTATTAAGTGAAAATATTTCTGAAACACCACTTCTAGTGCAGTAAACCTGGGTAGCTAAATGGCTTAATATGACTTCTGCTTGTTCTCCCATTCTATTCTCTAACATGAAGATCTTGTTTAGTTGCCTTTGAATTTATACCTAGCACCGGGAGAAGACTTCTGAAGGATTCACAACTTGCATTTTTAAGTTTCTCTAGCTAGTCAATTCATTTCAGTCATGGTAGGTCACTGGATCCCTTTTCAAAGTTTCACCATCCCAGATCAACTATTCTCATAAGATCCCTAAAGATAGGAAATTTCATTACCATGTCCAATTGGCATTGCTTTACCTTACCAATTAGAACTTTTAATGACAAATAATGCAACAATTTTAATCTCTGCCAACTTATAAACCATTCTTGTATTGATTTATTCCTCTGATTTTCATCATTTTACTGGAATTAAAAATCTAATTGCTTAACTTGCAAATAAAAGGTTGAATAAGGATTTTTTCTGAACTGCCATTTTTACAAAGGATCTATTGATGAAGGTTAAAGACACAAGGTCCATTAGCACAGTCACAGGTGTGGATAGATCTTGTTTAATGTGTTCTCTTTATGTGATGTTTTGCTTTAGGTAATCTTATTTCTGGTTCCTGGAATGCTTTTTTTCAGAGGGAGTTGCATTATAGTGCAGAGTGATTGCTAATGAAATGGGGCATGTGGTTAAGAAGGATTTATAGGGGGGTACACTTGTGTGGATATATTGCCTCTGCATAATTAGCAGTACGTCGGAGGTTGTTACTTTGGCTAGGTTCTTAGCATTGTTGATTAGATGAATACAAGCATCATTCCCCCTGAAACTGAAGCCTTTAGTGAAAATCTGTGTGCTCTGCAAGTCATTGAGAACTTGTCACTTGCTACAATTGGAATCCATTCCACCATGCAGAGGCCTGACCATTGAGGAGCTATGCATAGCTTTGAGCATCTAAGCCATGGAAAAAAAATGTCCAGCATGAATCCCATTTTCTGATTCTACTGTTTCATTGAATACAGCAATGGAGAGATTTGAAATAGATGCAATGGGTTGGATGAATGCTATAGAAAAAAGACATTGCTCAGGTTCCAAAGTCTTTGCTATTGGCTAATTGTACAGGTGCTAGTGCAACAGAGTTTCTTTTAGTAGCTATTAGCATTGCTTTTCCTACAAGGCAAGATGAGGGTTTCACTTGTCATACTCTTAGTGTTTCCTTCTATATACCAGATTTACTTTGTGGAGAATAGTAATCTTTTGTAAACAATTTCAACTAGTATGCCATTATGTTATCTAGAAAAGCGAATTCAGCCATTTATCAAATATGACAATAAACTATAATTTATGTAGATATGCACTATGTAGGCTACCTTTGTTCATATTATTACCTGGGTCCATCGGATTTCTGGTGTAACAATTAGAGTGGGTCAAAATTATCCACTTGTTTGTAGTGGTTTACTTGAGCCACGATGAATATATCATTCTAGGAAACCCCTTTCTTATTGCCTTCCCTTCTGTATTCCTAACATTCATTCTATAAATGGAACATAGCTAAAAAGTGTAGCCTATTGGTTGAGTTCAACTGTGGAGGTGGATCTCATTGCCTTATGGCAGGGCAATCAGCCCTGCACAATCCATAGTTACAAATTTTGGCTATTGTTTCTTCTCATATCATTGAACTAAAATCCATGTGAATCTCTGGTCTAGCAAGTAGGGCAGGCTTTAGGGTGGCCTAAATGTCAAATCCTTGCTATTATGAGTATTTTATATGAGGCCCAGGGGATCGCATGTTTTAGCTGGTTTAATGTGTTAAACATTTCTCACTCTCTAATGACCCTGTATTGTCTCCTCTAATGAAGGTTGTTGATATCCAACTCGGGATGGCAATTGATAGTGCCAAAGCCACTCTAGCAGTAAAGCGGAGGCTTGCATGCGAAATGGTTAAGTACTGGCAGCAGGTATGAAGGCATTCATTGTGCATCATATTTGTTAGATATAATCACATTAAATTAAAATTAAAATTCTTAAAGCTTTATGCAAGCAGCAAGTCTGTATAAAATTTGTCTTTTTTCTGGTAATGGTTTTCTTTTTATCATTTTTCTTTGGCATGTCGCTTACTTATCACTTTAATAATGTACTTTTATAGGATTTTTTTATCTTTGAATTCAACATGTAAACATTTAAAATGTAAAAAACCTTCTAGGATTCTATTTTTGGGTTCCAGGATTTTAAATTGTAACTTCAGTCTTCTTACTTGTTCAAAAGTAATATGGTCATTGTGGTGAGTATATGTAGTATGGCATGCTGTCCTTGTAACTTCAGTCTCCCTATGCTTTGGAGTGTTTCTGTTTACTTCTTCATGCTTAAAGTGCATCTATATTTATTTTTCAATCGCTTGCAACCTAAGCTTTTGATAACCTGCAATACTTTCTCAAAATTTTATGAAGTAGAGCTACAGTGTTGGTTATGAAATGGGTTTCATATCAAAGTGGTCATTGTTACAGGCTATAGATAGAGTAGCTTAATCTTAGGAACAAAATATATAGCTTTCCTTATGTAACTAGGTTACCTTAGCTAGAATTCTAACCTCTTCTATGTTTGTATATATAGATGTACTTTTCAATACAAAAAATAAGATGATTATTCCTCCATCTTATGTTTATTTGCATAGTATCAGAGCCTTAGGCTCATTTGGCATTTCTTGGATTTCTGGGTTTCTTCGTCAATGGATGAATCTGCTCTCCTTAGGTCACCAAGCTTCGGTAATTCGTTTGTCTCACCTCCAACGTCAGAAGGAGCGTCGGAGGATTTCTGGCCTATTTGCAAAATCTGATGACCAAACGATCGAAGAGTGACTTACACGTGCCGCCACAAGGAACTGACTCCTTCACACGCTGGTGCTTGGGAGAGCGTGCGGTGTTTTCTGGCCCTCCGATTTCTTATTCGATGTTGACTTACCATTTTTGGCCATATACTGGCACTCTGTTGGTCATCCGGTGTCTGCTTGAGGTTGTCCTCCTCTCCGTTGGGCTCTGTCTCTTCATAGAGGCTCTGTCCCTTACTTGAGGAAACTATTTGGGTATTTTGGCATTTGAGGTGCTAGAAGGTATTTCCTTCTCTCAGTAGCTTCTGGCTTTAGTCTAGAGGGTTTTGTTTCCCTCTTTCTGTGGTGTCTAGTTCTATTCCTTCAAGTTTCGGATCTGTTGGTTTATTAAAGGAGCTGTTGGCATTTCTGGGCTCTATTTCCTATTGTGGTTGTGATATTTGGGTGGTGGTTGCTGTTGCCACTAGTCTTGGGTGTTGTTTTGTTGCTTCAATCCCCCACAACCACCTAGAGTGCATCGCACTGGCTGTGGAGATCTCAAGTTCTTTGTTTTGCTTATTCTTTATTGCCTGTGGATTTGGATTGCATTCTATTAAGAGATTTGATGTTTTATTTGTCGGTAGTGTTTGGATATTTGTGAGGTGTTATTCTTTGTAGCTTGGTATTATTCAATATGAGTTGGAACAAAAATGTAGTGTGCTATTATTGCCATAAATCTAGCCATACAAAAAGGTTCTGTAAAAAATTGCATAATCAAAAGCCTAAATTAGCAAACATTGCTACAACTAGTACCTCTGGAAAGTATATTATGAATTCTGCAAATGAGTATACATATTTATCCAGTATCGGAATTCTTTGAAAACTTCACCAACCAGTACTATTGCTGGGGTAGGGAATCCAAATACATGTCTTTTATCTTTATCTCAGTGGGTCATTGATTCTGGTGCTACAGATCATATAACAGGTAACCAAAATGGATTTTCTACATGTTAGTCTCATACATCTTCTTCTCCAGTTACAATGGTAGATGGATCACTTTCTCATGTAAACGGGTTTGGCACAGTTAATCTAACTTCATCAATTTCTATGGGTTTAGTTCCACATATATTGAAGCTTGCTTTTAACTTGATTTTTGTAAATAAACTTACATGTGATCTTAATTGCTGTATTTCCTTCTTCCTTGATCATTGTATCTTTCAAGATTGTGTAATGAAACAGATTATTGGTAAAAGTTACGTCTCAGGAGGCCTTTATATTCTGGATAGAAAGATATCAAGGTCAGTTGCTTGTTCTAATGTTTTGTCTCATTTTGAAGCACACTGTTGGTTGGGGCATCCTTCTTTGCCGACTCTAAAGAAACTTCTTCCTCAATTTTTTGATGTTTCTTCTCTTGATTGTGAGTCATGTCAGTTTGCCAAGCATCATCGTAGCTCTTTAAGTCCTTGGAGTAATAAACGAGTTGATTCTGCATTTGAATTGGTTCGTTCAGATGTTTGGGGACTGTGTTCCGTAGTGGTCAAACTTGGGTTCAAGTATTTTGTAACATTTGTGGATAATTACTTGTGTATGATCCAAATATTTTTTATGAAAAGTTGATCTGAATTATTCGCTCACTTTTGTGTTGAGATCAAAACTCAATTTGTTTCTGTTTGCACGTTGAGAAGTGACAATGCAAAAGATTACTTTTTACATTCTTTTCGGACATACATGACTCAAAATGACATACTTCGTCAATCCTCATGTCCCGATACACCATCCCAAAATGGAATTGTTGAGACGAAGAACAGACATTTGCTTGAGACAGCACTAGCTCTTTTATTTCAGAGGAAAGTTCCTAAACAATTATGGGCCGATGCTGTATCTACTGCTCGTTTCCTGATTAATCGCATGCCCTTTTCAATGCTTGCTGGTGAGACTTCTTACTCTGTTCTTTTTCCATCTAAGCCATTGTTTCCTATAGAACCAAGAATATTTGAGAGCACATGTTTTGTTCTGGATGTTCGATCTCAAATCACTAAATTGAATCCAAAGTCACCGAAGTGTGTCTTCTTGAGGTATTCTCGTCTTCAAAAGAGGTACAGATGCTATTGTCCAGAGCTTAATAGGTATCTTGTGTCTATGAGAGCATAAACCATTCTACCCATCTTCTGATTCTACAAATTAGGGGGAGGAAGGCCATTGGTTGGGCTATATATTATTACAAGGTTAGTAGTGGTTCCTACTCCTGTTATTCCAAGTGATTCGGGTCTTCCTATTCCAAGTGATCCTATTCCTACTATTGTAGGTGATTTCGCTCCACCTGCTCCAGCAAAGCCACCTATAGTACAAGTTTATTCTAGAAGACAGGGAACTTGCAATACAATGCCTGAATCAGTTTCATCATCCGGTCCAGTTCCGGATGATCTTGATCTTCCGATTGCTTTACATAAAAGCAAATGCTAGTGTGCCTATCCTATTGGTAATTTATCTCTTATGATCATTTATCTCCATTTATATGTTCTTTTATTGCTTCTCTCGATTCGGTTTCTATTCCCCAAACTGTAAAAGATGCTTTATCTCATCCCGGGTGCCGTGATACAATGATAAAGGAGATGAATGCCTTGGATACAAAAAATACTTGGGAGTTGGTGAATTCACCAAAAGGGAAGAAGGCTGTAGGTTGCAAATGAGTTTTTACAGTCAAGGTTAATCCGGATGGTTCTGTAGCTCGGCTTAAATCTCGTCTTATTGTTAAAGGATATGCTTAGACTTATGGAGTAAATTATTCTGACACTTGTTTTTCAGTTGCTAAATTGAATTATGTTCGTTTGTTCATATCTTTGGCAGTCTCTCAACTGGCCTTTACATCGGTTGGATATCAAAAATGCTTTTCTTCATGGCGATTTTCAAGAAAAAATCTATATGGAGCAACCACCTGATTTTGTTGCTCAAGGGAAGTATGGAAAAGTTTGTCATCGGAAGAAATCCTTATATGGATTGAAGCAGAGTCCTCGTGCTTGTTTTGGAAAATTTAATGAGGTTGTCCAAGAGTTTGGATTAAAGAAAAGTCAATGCGATCATTTAGTTTTCTACAGACAATCGCAAGCTGACATTATTCTTCTTGTGGTGTATGTTGATGATATTGTAATTACAAGGAGTGATTCTGCAGATATCTCTTCTCTTAAGTTTTTCATGTATGGTAGATTTCGCACTAAATATTTTGACTGGTTGAAATATTTTTTTGGAGTAGAAATATCGAGAAGTAAGAAGGAAATTTTTCTATCCCAAAGAAAATATGTTCTTGACTTGATTACAGAAACTGAAAAATTAGGAGTTAAGCCATGCAATACTTATATGGTTCTTAATGTACAACTTATAAAGGATGATGGTGATCATTTTGATGCTTCAGAGAGATATCGGAGATTAATTGAAAAATTGAATTATCTCACAGTAATTTGTACAGATATCGCATTTCCATTAAGTACTGTTAGTCAATTTATGGTTGCTCTCACGGTTAAGTATTGAAAAACTGTAGAGCAGATCTTATGTTATTTGAAAGATGCTTCTGGACTAGGTATACCGTACAGTGATCATGGGCATACGCATATTGATTGCTTTACTAATGCTGACTGGGCAGGTTTAAAGAGTGATAGAATATTGACTACGGACTATTGTGTTTTTGTTGGAGGAAATTTAGAGTTTTGGAGGAGCAAGAAGCAAACTGTGGTATCCAGATCTAGTGCAGAATCTGAATACAGAGCTATGTCACATTCTGTATATGAAATTTTGCGAATTTTTTATTTGCTTGCTGAGATCGGTTTAGATCCTTCATCTTTGGCAAAACTTTGATGTGATAATTAAGCTGCTCTTCATGTTGACTTTAATCCAGTGTATTATGAATGAACCAAACATATTAAAATTGATTATCATTTTGTTCGTGAAAAGATTCAAAATAATATCATCTCAACGGAATATGTGAAGACAGAAGAACAGTTAGAATTTACAAAATCTTTAAATGGGCTTCGGGTTGAATATTTATGTAACAAGCTGAGCATGATTAATATCTATGCTTTAACTTGAGAGGAGTGTTACAGGCTGTGAATAGAGTAGCTTAATCTTAGGAACATAATATATAGCTTTCCTTATCTAACTAGGTTACCTTAGCTAGAATTCTAACATCTTCTATGTTTGTATATATAAATGTACTTTTCAATACAAAAAATAAAATGATTATTTTTCCTATCTTATGTTTATTTACAGTCATAAATGGACTTCTCATTGTTATACATTTCAATAGCCTTAGAATTGACATCACAAAAAGTGAAATGAACTTTTAGCGGTTGAGTAGTGAAGGTTTTGGCAAAATAGGTGGGTGCAAGTTTTCAACTTTACAACATCAAGTTTCTTCCGATTCCTCAACTGCTACGATCTGTTTGTCCTAAGATTACACTCCAAGCTTCTTTTTTGTCCCTGGATATAACTGTTATTTTGGTTTCACAGCTGTCAGCATTGCTAACTTTTATCTATAAGAAGCATTCATAATGATGGTTTCACTCTTTCGTTTTTATTTCTTGTGAATCTGTGCGTCATGATACAACACAGCTTATATGTTGAATGATGTGTTGGTGATCTGAAATAAAATTGCTTTGTCTTTGATTTTTTCTGCACAGGCTCAAGACAATATAATGAATCTTCCATTAGGAAATGGTTGGGGGGAAAAGCATCGACTGTTTGTAAAGTGGAAATATGTGGAAGCAAAGGTTTGTGAAAATTTCTCTTGCTTATCTTCACTCTCAGTTTGTGAAATTTTATGGCCAGAATTAATATTCCTTGTTCTTCTAGATATTTGAAAATCAATCAAAATGGTGATACCTTCCGTGATATTATTTAGGGAACTTGAATTGCTGGTGGATTAGCTCTGCAGAATATTAGCAGATATCCAAGTTTTAACTTTTAACTTTGAATTTTATTGGATGCTATTGGACGTATTTGAAAAGTTTATTAGTTGTTTCGAGAGTTAATGGAACTATATACTGATAAAAAGACTACCGGATCAGCCATCATGCTCATGCATGATATAAATTGATTATTGGTGAATAACTGAATATGTGAAACCAAGAATAGTCCCAGGGTTACCCTTTTTTTCTAATTGTCAGTGCAAATGCCCATTTTCTTTTAATAATTGCTGTTTGAAGCTCAGTTTGATGAGCCAGTTGATTTTGCTATTTTCAGAAACTAAGTTTGATAAGCGAATAGATTTTGATAGTCTATGCAGCTGAATAGATTTTCTCAGATTATGGTACTTCAACTGTAGGATGCTTATTTTATATCTAAGGCTGTTATATGGAAAAGGTTAAAGAGAGATGTAAACTGAAAGTGCCTTTTTGTCATCACTAAAGCAATATATTCAATACTAAGAAAGCTCTGATTTTTTTTTTTTTTTTTTGAAATCCAATTTTGAGTATCCAACAGATTCAAGTTTAACCTTCTTCTCTCTCTCCTCTTAACCCAAGCAGGCAGCGGCCTATTATTATCATGGTTTAATCCTTGATGAAGGGAACACGGAGAAATCTCATGGGATGGCTGTAGCAGCTTTGCAAGCTGCAGATGAATACTTCAAGGAGAGTAGGAGGGCATGTGAGGCATTTAATGGTGTTTCTCCTTTGTCAAGGTAATCTACTGAAGCCATGGCTATTTAGGATTTTCATAAACCAGTGGTATGTGAAAATTTTCTAGGAGAAGATAAAAACTTTTTATTTCTTCTCTTTCTTGTATGTATACACGCAATATAGAAACTGAATCTATACACAAAAGATAAGCCTAACTAGGAAGGTTTACAAGCAAGGCAATATACAAAATTGAAGCACAAATCTCCAAAAATCAGCCTAGAAATCTTCCTAATCAAATTCATTTAGGCAAGTCAACAGTATTCATACAGTGTAAGCTGAATCATAATTTTCACAAGGAGAAGTTTTGATGGTGCATTATTAGTAGTTTGCAAATCAATTTTAGATATTAGCAATGAAACAGAGCAATGGTGATCTTGGTTATCAGAGATCTTATACTCATTAGAGATGATTGCTGTAGCTTTTCATAGGGTCAGATGCTTAAGTCTTGGCCATTAATTTAAGCGTTTGGCTTCTTGGGATGTCTAGATAGTTATTATTTTACTACAATTTAATTTCACACGTCTTATGGGAAGAAAGGAATCAAAGGACCTCGTGTTATTAATGTAGTAGATTATGTGTAGACCTGTTGGGGCAGACCAGCCAAGGCACGCCATGAAATGCGTCCAAGCTGGCCTAGATTAGAAGTATAAACTTTTTACATGTAAGCAAGGGCTGGAGCATGCTGTCAGATTGATTGACATGTGTAAGAGGTTGATTCTCAAGTAAAATATATTTCCAATTCTGGCTATTTTTACAGGGCTGAGCTGGGCTGCTTTGGTACTTAGCATGATTACCTGTAATTTTATTGAATTGTATCCCCATTTGCAAAATCTGTCTTAAAATTTATTCAATTTGATTCATAGAATTTGCTCCATAAATTTTATAATATAGTTAGTGCCATTGAATTAACTTTGAAGTTGTAGAACCATTTGCATTTCATTTCTCAGATTGTTAATGGACATATTTGGTTTTCTATTTGACCCCTATTTATAAAGAGAGAGTTACGTTAAAGAGGTTTTCAGTAGTGGGCACCATTAAATAACTTGAACTTTTGCAAACTAAGGCTAAATTTGTATGATTTCTGTTCGTTTCAAAACTATTTCTTTGTTAACCTGAAGAATTGAAGTTTGGCAAATATAATATTGTAGATGAGAAAAATGACAATGTGAATGCTATTATATTTAATTCTTGATTAGCGCTCTCAGGCTTTTCATACGGGATTAAGGTATTGTAATTTGATAATTTCTGACTATCCCATAATAGCGATGCAGAAAATATGGTGGGAGAAAAAGGTAAAGTGTTTTAAATTTCAAAGAATCAAATGTTGAAATATTAGTTTTAGCAAAGAATTTAATATGAAAGTCATTGTATTGAAAGTTTGACTATATAAATGGTTATGTCAAAGATCCTGTCCATTGAAAAATTCAAATCTGCAGGTGAAGGCAATGGGAATAATTCTATATTTCTAACACATCTGAGCTAGTGAGTGCCATTGTGTTTGAAATGTGAACTAGTACAAAACAACTTGTGCTGAAATTCTAATTAATAAGATGGAGTTGAGCAGAATTCAAATTCTGGATTTTTTTGGTCTGGGAGACATAGATACTATGTCAAAAAATCACTTAATTTAAAAGTTCAAGTTTTTGGGCAACTGCTAAAATAGTTCTATTTTTTTTAGCACCATCCCCTGCATGTGAATGTCAATTGGTTTTAAAATGTGAACTAGCGTTGTCAGGAAAACAACTCAACCCAAAATCTCAAGTTTGTAGTTGACGGCCCAAAAAGTAGTTCTATGTCGCAGGGTTAATGTTTGTTTATGTCTGGTAAAGTAAAATTCTTTTGGTCATTGTACATTTGATATTGTATATTCATCCCTAGTGAAGGGACAATTCTGGATTTGGCTCTAAATAGAGTTGGTACCATTAATCCTATATAGTGGCTGTTTTTCCAGAATGTATATAACAGAAGCACTACTAAATAGAAGTAACAACATTATTATTTCTTTATTTTAACATCCTGGTGAGTAAATCTGGCCAAATGCTCATGTACTTGGAGAAAAATATGGCTCTTCAAAACTTCATTGCATAAACACACTGAAATAGCAAAACCATCCCTTGAAAATTTAACTCTTCATTGTCAAGAAGAGCTTTTCTGCCTTCACCTCATGCAAATATTTCTTAGATATATTCCTTGTGGTTAAGTACATTTCCCTTGGCAATCTGATGTTCGAAATGTATATGGTTGATATGTATATGTTCACATCACATGGCAATTTAAGCTGTGCTCAGCACCGTGTGATCTGTTCTGTGTTGCAGCTGTCCCATAGACCTCTCTTTTTGGATGTTGATGTTTAGTCCTTTCATTGCCTGCCCTGGTTGTAATTTGATAATGTGCCTTTGAAACTTCGCTGGACTTTATTTTTGATTGTGCTGTCTTCCAAAGTGAGAACTAAAGCCATGATCAATTAGTTTGACAAAAGTCCAACTTCACTTGTTGATTTTGTCACGTTTTTATCAACTTTTATACACTGTTAGTAAATGGATGACCATTTCAGTGGCTTCTAGTGAAATTTTCAGATGACTTTAGGTTCCTGTCTAAAGATGCTATTTGTTATCCTGTAGAAATCCACCACTTTGGGGAACCCTGAAGTATCTCTCGGAGAAAATTCCAAAGGATACTTCAAGCAAGGTGCGGATAAACCGTGATCTGTACTCTCACGAAAAGTAAGTGATTGTTCTTTAGGAGTAAAACTTGTTGGGTTTGAGTTTTCTAAATTTTCATTGTTAATAATTGAACGATTCTGCATTTTTGGTGATGTTGGCTATAGAATCATGGAGACCGCGCCAACGTTGCCTGATTTTGCATTGTCGTTGAAACCTGACGAGTATCAGCTTCCTTCAGTTGATCGGTCGTGGAATGAAGAGAATGTAAATAATAGAGAGCAAGGCAATTCCAACCAGCTCAAGGGTGATCGGAGATAGGTAAAAAAATTCAACTACACAAAGTGCCATCTAAAACAGGTTTATCATTCTTCATTGACATGTACCGAAGGGTCCATTTAGCCTTCCAAAAAATTTCCCCTAATTTTTCCACTTCCCCAATATCTTATGTTCCTGTGGGTTACATGGTGATGGAGCTTTGTACCAGTTAATGCTGTGTGTAAATTTCATACTGATGGAAAAGTGATGGTTTTCCTTGCGTGTAAAATTGATTATAGCATTAATAACAAATGTGATTTTCCTTGGCAGTATGCTTTTTAGGACCTATTAACTGTGGGTGACGATTTGGTGCGCGGTAGTGTTGTATGATGTGCACAGTTGGATACAAAAATAAAAAAAAATTATTTTCTGATCCAACGGTGCAGCAGCATGTTGAATTAACACCCAGTTTATATATGTGTATTTGTTTATAAAACAAGAGATAAAATCTTTTCAAAATTTGAAGAGCTTTTTCATTATTAATAATACAAAAATGAAACAATTTCTAATATGAAATTCTAACGTAAAGAAGTGGTTTTAAGCTAATTTGTTAATTCATGGAAATGGCCTTTTGTAGATTCATCAGAGCTTTGTCATAACGTAAAAATCCCATAAACCAAAATTCAAAATTATCTTCTGTAACTATTTGTATGTACTTCTGTGTTGGCCTCTCCACATTTTCAGTTGGATTCCCCTTCTTTATATTCTTTATTGGTATCACAACCTGCATGCATATATATGAAATGTGTATCAATACAATAAAGATTATATTTATTCAGAAGGATATTAATTTTTGTGAGTACAACAACTTATATCGAAAAATGTTAAAAATTCATGACGGGGATGTGTTTTTCTTAAATAATAATCATAAGAAGGTTAGAAGGAAACAAACCTTATAAGGTGTACGAATGAATTGTCCATTTGGAGAGTGAAAAGTAATAGAAGTTTGACTGCAGAAAGCAATTCTCTGAGTAGAAATAAAAAGCAAACCGGGAATAGGACCAGCTGTTGTTGATAAGTAGCACTGTGATGCTTTCAATACTTCTTCTCCTCCTCCTTTCCCAAATATCTCTTTGAATATGTTCTTTCTTCCACCTTCTTTTATTATTCTTGCTCCTAATTTTATTTTCCCTTTCACTGTTTCTGATAATTTTGGCCCAAACCTAACTGCAATTTCACACACACACACACACACAATTATTATTACAAAATCATTCTTTTATTTATAATCACAAATCTCATGTCTCTTATATATATATATATATGTGTGTGTCTATCTAATCATCGTAACTTATATTTACTAATTTGTAATTTGTACAAGTGAATTTTTGAGTATGCGATAATACTCCACCATCTACCACTATTTGAACTAATTAAATGTTAATTAAATTACCTCTTAAACTTATTAATAATGTCATGCTATTCTCTTAAAGGGATACATGGCATTCCACGAAACAAGGTAAATAGTGACCAAAAATAATATGATATTTTTTAACAAATTTAGAAAAAAAATCTAACATTTTTAATAGCATAAAATTATTACTCACATTTTAAGTAAATTTAAGGGACTAATCTATCAATTTGGAGAAAATCATGCGTTAACCTTTTCAAGTAGTAACACATTTAATGATTAAAAAAAATTATGTTTGTATAGCAAGAACAGTTAGATATTATGAATTTATCAAAACTCAAATTGAAACTTAATTACCATGGTCACGAATCCGGCAAACAAAAGAGCCACTTTTTCTTCCAAATTTCTTGATGCTTCCCATCTTTGAATCTGCATGAATTAAAAATAAATCCAGAGACATTAATTAGCACTAAATAATTTTATTAAAACATATATTAAACAGCCTGAAATTAAAAACAAAAAACAATCCAGTGAGAATAATTAGTGAAAAATCTATATTTTTTTGGACAGAAGAAAAAACAAAGTTGCTAGACCTGAATTTAGATACGAAAAATGTTTTAAAAACTGTATAAAATTGGCAAAAATCCGGCCCATAAATAGATATAGTTTTTGCTTGAAAATGCAAAAGAAAGATGAGGAAGAGAAGAAGGTGCACCTGCAAATAACTGAAATAACTCACTTGAGATATGCAAAATCAAACTTAAAAGAGAGGATTGTGAAATTTAGTTTCCCTAATTTTCCTCATCTTAATAATAAATATTTCAAAGAAGCTACCATATATAATATTTATATAAATAGAACGTTGCAATTGCCAGGAAGCTTAAACATTTAAAGTCAGCAAAGGTGTACCCCATGAAGTTGAACTTTCCAAAATACTTCAGAGATAGGACAATAAGTGACGTACAGATAATTCCGAAAAATAAAAAAAAAATAGATGCACCTAATCCCATATTAAGGAACATATTCTTATAACAATTTCTAATATATTAATTATTATATTAAAATTTATTTTTAATTCAACGGTTAATATTATTGACATACGATATGTCGAATGCATCAAATTATCACTATTGATAAAAATTAGTTGAGCCAAATCAATAAATTAGTAGAATAAAGCATTGAAATCCAAACTGAAATTTTCCGCACTACATGAGTCAGTAATAGGCTGCTGGGGCAGGCATGAGCAAAAATATAACCAAATAGAAAAATCGAACCGAATCGATTGATTTTTTTAATTTACTTTCATTTTTTGGTTTTAAATTTTAAAAAATTTTGATTTTTCGATTTGATTTTTGAAGAAGAAAATAGCATAAAAATTGAACCGAACCAGAAATTTATATAATTATATATATATTTTTTGATTTTTTATTGAATAATTATTTTATACATATAAATTATTTTATTTTGAGTTGTAAATTACGTTTATCAATTATTAATATCTATTTTTAAGTGATAATTTAGAATTTTGACGATTAAATAAAAAAAATTATTTAACAATTTTATTATATTATTTATTATATGTTAGATTATTTCTTTAATTTGAACTTTTATTTGTATAATTTAGATGTTTTTACTTTAGTATATTATGATTTATAATTTTTAGACACAATATTTTTTATTTTTTAAAAAATAATTTTAAATTTTGGTTTTTTTATTAATCAAACCAAATTGATCAAAAATTTTAATTCAATTTAAATTCGATTATTCTAAAAATTTGGTTCGATTCGATTGATAAAAATAATAAAATTTTAGTTTTCGATTATTTTGATTTGATTTTATTATTGAACCGAATCAAACCGACCGTTATATGGGGCTATCTGGGCTAGCAACTCATGAATAGAATCTCATCTCATGTCCCCTCTTTAATGAAATCCTAAAAATGGGATTATGAGAATAACAATTAAAAAAGTTTTATTTTATGCTATTAGGTTGATTTACGGTCGAAAAAGTCAAATAGGCACTTTTAATTTATGTATTTAATTAAATAAGTTTTTAATAATTTAATTGGATTAATTTTACTCTTAAAAAAAATTAAAATTAGATCAAATAAATCATAATTTAATGATCCAACGGCAAAATACTCAACAGTTCAACTTGCATTAATTTTAAGTGTTTTCACAAGTAGAAATGAGGGATTGAAGTTCAAAGGTCTAAACAAATTGGAGTCAATGGAAAAAGCAAGTTTCCGGTCTCTAGCGAAAGAGAGAACGGTTTTATTTTGGCCATCTTGTGAAGGAGATTGTGATTTGTTGATGATGGTGAAGGTCAGCATAAACTAAAAGACCAGACTTGTATTTGGTAAAACAGATTTTTAAATTGCGGAACTAAAAACCTATGCCAGCTGTTGATGAAATTGAAAACAAACTACACTATGCCAATCTTATTTTAGCTCCAATCGTACTTGATTAAATAGCAGCTTAATAAATCACTCAAAATGTATTTTTCTTGCTTCATGAAATAATAAAAAGATTTCATTTTCCTAGTTAAAATGTATTTATTTTTATAATTGGTAACTAAACTTTTATCATATTTAAATCACTACCTGAATTTCAAATATTATTATAAATGACTACTTAAAAAATTTAATACCTAAAATACCTCTGAACCTGTATTTATTTTTATAATTAATATCTAAACTTTTATCGTGTTTAGATTACACCTCAATTTCAAATATTATTGTAAATCATCACTTGAATTTTAAATTGTAACCTAAATACGACAAAAATTCAGATATTAATAAAAAAAATAAATATAAATTTAAAAGGTATTTTAAATATTTAACCTATTAAAAAATAATATATACTTTCCTTTATTCGATGCTTTAAATAACAAATATGAATTACTTTTAATATTTTATAGACAATTATGAACCATTTTTTCATATTTACTGTCGGAAAAAAAATCCATATTTAAAATATCCATACTTACCCTAGCAAAAACAAATCTATACCATTCTCAATAATTTAAGAGCATTTCCTTAAAAAAACAAAATTTCAGGGCCAATTTGTACAATTTTTTTTTTATATATATATTTTAGAAGCAAATTTAACTCCTATCCCTAATGAGGTATGTTTGATTATGTGGCAGCTGTAGAATGTCTGAAATAAATTATTTTGGCAAAACACTTTGATGGCTCCCCATATTGTAGTTGGGTTGGCGTTGTCCTTTCTTGAGGAAGGGAAAGCTACCAAAACTGTGTTTAGTAATATTTTCGTGCCAGTAATTAGGGAGCCTATGCAAGTTCATTTATCAGGTGCAACTGTGAAAATTGGCTGGAAATGTAACATGAATGCAGCAATTTTTAGATCACAGGTTAAGAGTTGTTATGGTACTGTTCTTTGGGATGTTCATGATAATTTTTTCAAGGCGATCTTAGATCATTGGCCGAGAGTTCATACTCCCCATGTAGCAGAGGCAAAAGCTATTCGACCGAAGCTCTCTCCTAAATAGTAGATCATCTACCCACCAGAGGAGAGATTTTTACATATACTCAATAACTTTCTTTTACTCTATGCAAATCATTTTTAGACAATTTGTAGTTTGATTTAATTATTTCTGATTGTAAATCATTTCTTTCTTTTTTGCTTGATGTTAGCATTTTTTGAGTTAGCAGAACTAATAATCTAAAGCTCACATGCTAGCCAGAGTTTCACCACAGTTTGATTCTCTCAAATGTTGGGATTTTGTTCCCCTTTGTTTTTTATCTTTTCGTTCTATAAAGGTCATTTTTTATTAAAAAAATAGTGGAAACTCTTTCCTTTCTAAAATTCATTAGCAAACAGTTAAAAATTAAATTTGCAGAAAAAAAAATTAGAATTTTTAATCAAACGGAAGTCTTAAACATAAATTATGCATGAATAAATTATACATTGCCCAACGAGTTCTGAACTCCAATACTTCTCAATCCTACGCTCAAACAGCACCAAATTCCACATAAGACAAAGGCTTAACTTGATAGGAAGAACACAAACCAAGAGGGTATCACAAGCGTTACACAAAACACTACCTAAATTAGATGATTTAGCCTTCTTCCAAACTTCCTGGATATAAACAGAGTCCAGCCAAAAAAAAAAAAAGAAGGAATTTAACGTAATTTATAGCCTATAATTGTAGGTTATCATCCATAGCCTTAACCTCACAACTACGCACTCACACACTGCTATAGCCAAATTACCATTCTGATTAATCCAAACCAATGACCCTTAATCCATAGACATGCAGAATAGCCGTTCAGCCAAGGAACTGTCAAATTGCAAAATAGCGAATAGTAGTGCGAGCCTTGACGCTGAAATACGAACTATTTAGACCCAGATCCCCATATTTCATACCAATAATACCTGTATAAATTTGCCACTCGTCAGCTGTTTCTACTCGTACATCACTCTATGCGAAGGTCACATCTCATCGGCCTTACCCTCATCAATAGGCAAAAGATATAAATGCATGTTCCGAACAAGAAAAATATTTCAAGCCAGAAAAACCATTTTCTACGAGACTACTTTGAATTGATTGTCTCGCATTTTAGAAACTAGCTTTATGGGTTCATCTACACTTTCCTCTGCCTCAACTATACAACACTACTTAGAAAAATTAAGTTAGCATTTACCTCATGACTCGATACTTAGAACTCCTGGAAAGTTGACCCTTAGAAGATCTCATCTGTATAATGAAAACATACCTTTATTACATGCTTAATAGTAGCAAGATCAAACACACAAAATGCTGAAATAGGAGCAACTGGCATTAAATGAAGTAACAATGACCGTGTCGAATGTCCGATCAAGTTAATAATGGATTCTCACTATGGCTTGAACATCTTCGCAGCACTAAGGAGTAGCGTATTCTAAATTCATAACAAGTTGAAAATCAGAATCTTTTACAAGAAAATGAAATTTAAAAGCCCAACTTACTCGCATATTCAAATCAAAATTAAAATTATAGAGAAATATGCTCCAAACCAGCAAAAATAACAAGACTTGGATCATAAAAAGAAGGAAAGAAAATCAAAACATATAAAAAAAAGTGAGAACAGAGACAAAATCTTAAGCTGGAGGCAAATTTTAACCGAACTAAGATCTAAAATAGGGTGGAGGTAGTTTATTATGCGGCACAAGGGAGCTTACTGCATCATTTAAAAGTATGTTTGGCAATGGCCAATGAGTAATTCTGTGTCCTAACAAAAATCTATTAATATATTTGTTTGATGATGAACGCACATACGATGCTGAAAAAGAACAATATTAAAATGAGTATATGTGACAAAAGCTCCATATGAGAAGCTTAAAATTTTGATGACATGACTTGACGCGGAAGGTGATACAAGAAGAAATTTGTAGATAAGCCTGGGTTACAAACACAAGAAGCAAAACTTCATAATTCCATTGGTTAAGAAAACCCATAATTAACCAATATTAAATGTCATGGCTTATGGTCAAATAATCAAATGCATATGCTTCTCCCGTTTATGCAAAATTGAACACGAGAAAAACCCTTCAACCAATGCAACAAACCACACAGCCATTCGAAATAGAAATTACTGAACCATTGCAATACTAATATTAGCTTTAGCAATTACAAAAGCTTATAAACCCTAAATTAGAGATTAAACACGTCATTGTTACAAGGCTCTACAAGCAATTCAAGTAACAAAACCCCAAATTAAAGTAACGAACCTGAAAGATTGAATCATTTACAGTAGCGATCAGCCTTCTTCTTGACGCGATCATCCAAAGCATCCTCCAATGATTTGAAAACGGACTTGGGCTTATAACCGAACTTCTTAGTTTCTACGGGGAAAAGCTCCTCGTATTTCAGACGCTTGGCGGCGTCTATTGTGTAAACCTTGCCGGCACTGCCACTGTCTCCGCCAGTTTCGATGCTTCCGGTGGACGAAAGGTGGGCATCACCCTCCCCAACCTCGCCGTTCTGGTTCTTTTTCTTCTTCTTCTTCTTCTTCTTGTCGATGGATTTGCTGGTGGTTGCTAAGCTCCCGCCTTTAAAGATTAGTCTTCCTCCTTTCACTTTCTCGTATGAATCCGACGACATCTTTATGGTCCGATTCTCTGCCAGATGATCTTCTTCTACGCTCTGGTCTTCTTCTTGGTATGAAATTTGGGAAATTTGTAGAAAGGACTGGATTGCATTATTGCCCCCTAGGCCCTGATGCTTTCTAATTTGAGGAATTTATACCAAATACCCATTTTTATACCTTATTTTTTAAAAATACAACCATTCAATTAAGAAGTTTAAAATTACCTTTTTTTAATTTTTGATTTTTAAAAATATCCCTTTTTATTTTAAGCCCTAAGTATAATTTCCCATCTCAATCGTTTCCTCTCTTCATCTAGCTTTGATTTTCTGGAAATTTCTCCTTCGCTTCAATTGGCACCCCCGATCCGATACCGTAAGGGAGAGTTGATTGGTTGTGGTGCTTTTGGTTAGGTTTATATAGGCATAAATCTGGATTCTGGAGAACTCTCAGCTGTCAAGCAGGTTACCTTTTCTTTTCCTTCATTTTTCCCCTGCCTTTCGAAGTGGGGTATCTGCATTTGTTTTATTGTTTGCTCTATAATTATCTGATTTGATTTGATGTTAGGTTTGGAATGGGATTGCTTTGGATTTTGCATTCTATTACGCACTTAATTTTTTTTTAACATGGTCCATTCTTCAATTTTTGTTTTCTTTGATTTATCCATCCAGTTGTTATCGATTTTCTTGTTTAATTCCAATACCCAAATTTATGTTTTTCTCAGAATGGACAAATGTTCTTCTGCTTCAGACATTGTATTTTGCAGACAGGGAAAAGATGGAGGCAACTATTTGTGAGCTTCTTGTTGGGTTGAATTACATATGTCGTTACGAACATCAGCAAGATGCTCTATTGGATTGTGCAAGTGTGCAGCTTTGATTTTGAAGATTGCATGCAATGGCAATTGCAATGCCGAGCTGGTTTGGTCGACTAATTTCATTGCTGAATTAGATACTTGAAGAAGTTTGTAAAGTGTAGTTGTTGACTCTTGATACTTGTATGAAGACAATTGACAGTTCACTAGGATAATCAACCTTATCTTTGCACACTGGTGACTTGTATTGTTTTTATTGTTGAAGACCCAGTTAATTCATGTAATTTGCTGCCCGGTAATGCAAACTTTTGGCCTTTAAAGTACACAAATTCAATTATTTATAAAAAAAAGAAAATTCTTTTCTATGTACAATGTGCATATGTGATACAGTTTTAAATTCTTTTTCATTCGATATTGTTTTGTATTATTTTCCCATTTGGGTTTTGCTCGGTTTTATTAATGTTGGCTTGGTTTCTGAGAGCTTAAATTGCAGAAAAGGTCGCCAGCGATGGACATGAAATCCAGGAATGTAATCGTCTAAACTATTTAAATGTAGCTTGCTGCAACACACCTTGGTTAAACTTCCATTTGGTGATAGATTTGGGTTTTAGAAGCAAGTCACTGGGATAGGGTTGAGGTCGTTGGACAAAGTAAGCTCAATGAACTGCTGCTGGACTTGTTTTATTATGATTGATGCTTTTTAACAAAGAAATTATCATAAATACAGGTGAAGCAAAATAATTAAATTTCTGAAAACTGATTTCGAGTGTGTTCGTGTGTTGAAAAACTTGACAAAGTAGTAATTTTTAAATTATCTAAATTTATTCAGTGATATGTTCGTGTGTTGAAAAACTTAAAATAGTAGAAATGCCTAAATATCATACCATTTAACCAGTTCCTAGGAGATTGGAAGTGGTAAGAGGTTCTGTAAGGCTGGTTTTCTTTTGGAAGGACAACAGTTTCAGATTGAAAATTATTTGGAGCTTGAGCTGCAACTCCATTGTGAAGCAAAATGCAAATTAATCCAAAAAGAAAAATTGCTGGCATCTCCTTATCTTGGCTCTTGAGCAAAACTAAGAAAAACCCAATTTAGAGATGTCTTTGCAGTAGTGCAAGAACTGAGCTTTGTCTCGCATACTTACCAAAACATGTTTCTCGTCATATTTTCATGTTTAATCAGCACATCAACCCAATAATTGTCCCATTAACTCGTAATTTGCAGCAAAACATAAGAATACATATTTTCCTGGTATCATTAGCTATCTACATATTGCCACCCCGCAATGTAAGAACAAGATGAAGAACAGAACCACCCTCAATGTTGTAGTCTCGAGCTGTCTTGTCATCTCCAAGCTGCTTACCAGCATATATAAGCCTGCAACCAGCACAATGAGTCAACAAGCTCTCATTCTCACCCGAAGAGTTAAAGAAAGAACAAAAATGGATCAAGAAACTGAAAAGAACTCTCACTTTGAGAATCAAATTAACAGGATTCTTCATTGCAGATTAAATAAGCATGCAGCTATTAGTTATGCCCTCAAGTCATACTATAATTATTTACTTGATTGTACATCACGTGAACCTATAGGTGCTTATACTTTAAATTGTTTACTGAAAAGCTCAACAGTTAAGTGAAAACTGTTGTTTACTAAAAAAGCTCAACGGTTTCCTGAAAACTGATATTGGCACACTTATGGAATTTTAAGCACCTATAAAATTTATAGTCCAAATAACAGCAAGGGGAGGCATCTCACTACCCCCTAAATATCATTCATGCAACCATGAGAGTAATCAACGAGCATAGAAAACTTGCCATATGCATACAAGCTATTACCTTTGCTGCACAGGAGGAATCCCCTCCTTCTCTTCAACCCGTTCCTTGATACGATCAATGGTATCAGTAGGTTCAATGATCCTGTAGCAACAAATTAGTCCTTGATCCCACTGTTTTTATGTCTTTAATTTCATCCCTTGTTATGAGTGACTTTGTGTCCTATTAGTTAATTTTCTTTTCTTTTTTTTTTCCTTGAATGCTAGATTTCACTTTTAGCTCTATTGGATGAACATCAAATAATTTGCATTAGCAATATTATGGTATATATCTTATTTTTTCTTATAGTTGCATCCTGCAAGGGGATCGAATTTACATATATTAATTTTTGTTTGGATGGGAGTAATTATACCGTTTAAATTTTTAATTCTGGATTTTGGTATACCAAGTGGTATACAGGTATACCATCTGGTATACCAAAATCTAGAATACAATTTTGGTTCTGGAATTTAGTATACCAGGTGGTATACTGGTATACCAAAATTCAGAATACAATTTTAGTTCTAAAATTTGGTATACCAAGTGGTATATCGATATACCGTCTAATATACCAAAATCCAGAATACAATTTTAGTTCTGGAATTTGGTATATCAGGTGGTATATCGGTATACCGTCTGGTATACCAAAATCCATAATACAATTTTAGTTCTGAATTTTGGTATACCAGGTGGTATACCGGTATACCGTCTGATATACCAAAATCAAAAATACAATTTTAGTTCTGGATTTTGGTATACCAGATGGTATACCGGTATACCAATTTCAAAAAATTAACTGCAATTATGAATTTAATCATTAAAAGACAACTTTCATTTTTTTAGAATGGTCTATATATTTCAAGTATAGCATTTCACATTTTGTGTAAACTAACAATAATGTATAATTGACGGTATACCTAGTATACCAATTATGTATTAAAAAATTATTTATTTTACAATATTTATGCAGATCTTCCATTATGTCTAGGTGTTATCGAAATAATACGCTTGTCTGGCATTGCTTGCCGAAGAACCCAGGTGGAATGCCCCTTGAAAGCTCCACTCTCAATCATCAGATATGGTTTCGACCACCTTGTAATAAACCAAAGCCCAAAGCTATGGTAAAAACCCATTCCATACATGTTGTTTTTTATTGGCCTTGTCTCATATATAAGTACAAAATTTTCCAAGACCTTAATCAAGTCCTTGGATGTCAGCTCAACTCTTCTTCCTTGTTTCGAATTAACTGAACTGAAAAATTAACTGAACTGCAAAATTAGTGTCGCAAGCCAACACCGAAGCATGACAAGCTGCTAGTTACAATCTCGTGATAAAGTGTCCTACTAAAGTCAACTGAGAGCAGTTTACATTTATACCAAAGTTAAGTAATCAGAGCAATTAATTAATTAGAGTTTACATTGAGATGCTTCTTTTTCCCTCCAAAGCTGTATGTATTATAGTTGTTCATCAGCTGAACAATTATAACTTCATCTGCTTCCAAATCCTCTTCAATTTTACCATACAACTTACTGAAGCTAGGAAGGGCAGCGGTGCGCATCCATATGATAAGATCCTCTTGGTTGCTTAGCTGTTGATGTAATATGCCCACACCAACATAAAAACCAAAGAGAACAAGCAAAGAAAAGGAAACATAAGACCACAAGTTTACCATAAAGAAAATGTTTAAAAGAATGGATAGCAGCAAACATCAGGTGATGGGTTTACTTAAGAAGACCCCGAGAAAAGCTACAAGTATATACATAACACAGTGAATTGCACAGCATGGACCCTAAAATTAGCTCACGATGATTATACTATGATATTCAGCTTATCTATATACTCTGCAGGTTGGGCAGGAGTTCAATCCCCCAAGAGAAACTGGTTCTATCAACAGTTTTGATATCCATTTCTGACAGACCACTGACTATTTTGTTTATATTTAAGGGTTGCAAAAGGTATCATAATCACTTTTGGCAAATTCCATGCACTACTACAACCAATTATCATACAACTAGATTCATCCAAAAGCTACAATATTTTGACGATGAACTATGAGTCTCATTTGAACCAATTTTTGCAATCCCAACCAATTAACAAGACCAAATCCAGATCTAAATTAAACCATGAACATAAATCCGCTTATGGGAAAAAAGGAAACTTACACCAAGGAACACCAAGAGCTCCAAAATCGGACTCAAGGCCATCAAGCCCAAAAAACCCAACATGAGTAGCAGGATCAAATGGGGAAATGCAGACAAAGTTTTGAGAATGAATGAGCAGAGACGCAATGGATACAAAGGCCACAAGAAAGCAGAGGATAAGACATAAAGCGGGGCAGTGGCATAAGTGGGACAAGCGGGAGAGGTAATTGGTAACCAATAAGGAAAGACTGTTTCTTGGTCTTGGACTCGTCGGCGGACATGGGGGAGGTGTCGAGGTCGGAAACAGAGTCGTCTGAGTGTGAAGTGGTGCGACGAGATGAGAGGCATGGTCGAAAGAGGGAGAGTTTGTGTTATATTAAAAAAGTGGTATTTTTAAAAGTAGAAATTAAAAATAAGGTAATGTTAAAATGGAAAAAAAAAATGGAGGTATTTTTAGTTAGAGCTTCAATTTTTTGGGTAGTTTTGTAAAACTCCCTTCTAATTTTTCACACTTATACGCATGCCATCTGAACTTTAAACATTACTGGCCCAACTCTATCTATATATATAAAAATAAAATTCATATTTTGCCCCCCGCATTTCCAACTTTTAAATACCATTTTTTTTAAAATTTTCTCATTTATAATTACCATTTTTATATTTTCTCTTTCAGTAATACTCCACTCTCTACTTGTCAATTCCAACTTAAAATCTATTGGTTCTCAAATATATTTAATTTTCTTTCAATTTCTTTTCCATTCTTCGGTTCCTCTTCAAATCTATTTCTGCAATACTATAAAGCGATAATTCTTCATCTGTGATTCTATCATTCTGCCAACTTAGTTTTTTTAAATTCATAAATTGCAAATCATAAGGTTAAGATATAAATTCATCTGCGATTTCCATCCATTATATATTGTAATTTCTTATCAAAATTTTACTTTTATTTTTTCCTCAATCCATCTTTCATCATTAATTTCTAATAATTACTAACATGCGATCTTTTTACAATTGATTTCTAATTGACATTTGAAGTTATGAATAATTATTCTTGTTGTAGTTAGATCTTGTTGAAGGTTTTAGATTTATAGTTTTTATTTAAAAATAGTTGCACATCACTTCTTTGGCAAAATATTTGTATGAAACTGGATGTTTACTACTTTAATATAATGTTTACATACGGTGTATACAAGGTATACATATATAATATACAGTGTATTCATATTAGATATGTAATACCCTGAAATTCGTATCAAACACACATGGTACATTTTGAAGCACGAACAATAATCCTAGAACAATTTTCAAGGTAATCACAGTAGAATAGCACAAAAAAATTTGAAAGTGCATAAGTGTTAAACGTACCCAGATCAAAAAAATATGAGGATGGGTGATATGGTAAGCAGTTTGACATGGCCCTGGAATAAGAAAATAGGTGTTAAACGAAGTTCAGTGGTATATTTTAAGTAGAAACTGAATAGAGTCCAGTGTTATAATTTGAGTAGAAATTGAGCCTGAATAGACTCTCAAAATGGACAGTAAAGATTTTATTTGGTACCGTGGAAAGGGATGACTGAAAATTTGATCGAGTTCAAAAATATTCTATGAACCTCCAAAAAGTTTTTCATTTGCCCAGCATTGTTAGAAATAATATAAATAAGTGTCTGAAAGTAAAAAAATAAATTTTCTGGAAACTTTAAATTTTCTAGTTTTTGACAGTCTGGTTTTTTCTCCAAAGATGGAACTATACCGAAACGATCTCTAAATGAGCTGAAATTTTAAACATACACTCTTGCATATGTTTGGACATGCGAGAAAAATTTCAGAGCATTCTGATGAGTGAAATACTAATTTTCAAAAAATGGCGAAATAACGAGTTTAATATAATTAGCTGAGTTAAAAGGCATTTTTAATTGGTTCAAGGGTATAATTATCATAAAAAATTGGGTTAGAATAGATTGGAACCGAAAATTGAGCAATGGATTTAATGGAAGAATTAATTGGGCCAAAATGGGCTAATTAAGTAAAATTGGGCCCATTTAGTTGGACTTGATTTGACAAATTATGATGAGTATAAACAAGAAAAAAATTAAAAAAATATGGAGAAATCGGCCAATTTCTCCCTTGTTCCAGTCGTCCCTCAACGCTTCCATTCTTTCATTTTTCTTCATCTCTCTATTATGTAATTCTATCCCCTCCTTCATTCTAAACAACTCATGAGTCCTAATTCCATTTCTAGTCACCTCTAAAGTCTATTTTGAATCGAATAATTAAAGAAAATCATGTAAAGAAAGAAGGAGAAATTAAAGAAATAAAGGAGGGAGAATTCGGCCAAGTTGAGTTTCAAGGGACAATAAGTGAAGCAAGATAGGAACAAGGCAAAAGGGAGGATTCAATTCATTTTAAGGTGAGTAGACTCAATCTTACACTTTAGTTCAATTAATTTCCTTGAAATTTATGAAAGTTTACATTATGTAACTATATGAGTTTGATTAGAAAAGTGAGATAATTCAAGATAACATGATAGAATGATAAATTAAACATGATATGAATATGAATTAGTGAAGAAATCAATTTAGAAATAAGAAAACCCATGTGGGCCGAAATATGTATAATAGCATAATGTGGGGTATCTTGATAATTGATGACATATTTGGTAGATAACACATAGTATGATGTATAAAGAATGCAACATAATTGATTAGAATAAAAAACAATAAGTAACATAATAGTGCATAATTAAACATAATGATGTACCTCAAGATAATTGAGGAATTATAATGTAAATTGAATATGTAATATCATATAAATGTATTAGATCACTACAAGAAAATTAACAAATAGCAACAGAAATTAGCAACCGAATTTATTGAATTTCAGTTGCTAATAAAAATTGGCAACGAAAGAGAGCAAGTATCCTTTGGGATGATTACATTTCGGGAGTTGTGCCACCAATTGATCCATTTTCTCCTTTATTTGTTTATTTCGTTTTGCATTTATTTTATTTTATTATTTATTTATATTGATTTTATTTATTTTGGATGTATTTATTTTTTAGGGATGTAATATGTAGTAATAAAATCGTTCTTTTTGCATTTTCTAATGGAAAAAGATACTCAAAATCATTTCTACTAATTAGTTTGGGATTTTTCCTAATAAAATAGACCACTGTCCAATTTTTAGCCCAAAAATCATACAATTATAATAGATTTATTTTGTAAAATATTCATGAGGAAAACAATAGTCCCAACCTAAATAAATGCCCCGATTTTATGTATGATACTTTACTTTTTCTTTGGACAATTTGCTTTTGTAATAATTTAAGTAGTTGAATTATTTATTTATTTATCACTTATTTCCCGTTTTTATTATTAATTGATTGTGTTTAATTTATTGCAACACATCATGTGAGAAAGGAGAGTGAATTAACACTTAAAAGCTAATTATAAAATAACACCAAATCAAGGTGCCAAGCAAGAGTGATGTTCTGAATATCAATATCTGTTTAGTCATCAAAAGATCGAGATTTATTTTCCAACGTTCTGTTGCGTGGCGATTCCATGATACTTGCCTGTTTAAGCCTATAGTAAACACCTTTAGGAGTTGACTACCAATAATAAATTAGAATCAACCCCCTTTTATTGTAAAGTGGTCAATTTTTGTGTTGTAGTGAGCCTCTCATTCAATTTTGGACCCTAAAAGTGGGCCTTTGAGAATCCAACTGAAAAATAAGTGTGGCTCAGATGCGTGTCACAACTATTGAAAAGATTATCAACAAACAAAAACAATTTCTTCATGTATAAACTTAGTATAGAAAAAATTTGCAAAGGATATTGAGTAATCTAACCCTCTTTATCTATTGTAATTAACTTCCTTAATTTTTTATTGGATTTAAGCATTAAATACTGGGGTTACTCATAAAGATTGGATGAAAATTTAGAAATCTATAAAATTTTATTTTAGATAAAAAATTGCAATAAAGATTGGCTATAAGCAAATAAAGATAAATTGAAAACTCAGTCATAAGTTAGGTTGCCTCATCTAAATATATGGTGGATTTTTATGGAAGTTTTACCCCCTTTATTACACCATCTTTTACATAACTATATTTGCCTACATCTTGAATTATTGGTTTTCTTCTTTTTAGAGGGGTCCAACTCTACTAAGCTTTGTTCCTTTTTTTTTCTATCACTATATGTTCCTTCTTTATGTATCTTTCAAATAGTTGTCTTGTGGCTTTTGTTTTATGGATTTGTCCTTCCAAGATTCCTTCAAGATAGTCATCCAATAGATATTTTTGATACCATTCTCCAGCAAGATTAGTGACTAGGATTTCATCATTATAGATCGAGTAATATCTTTTATCGTCATCTAGAATTTCCTTTAGTCCTCTGATAAGAATTTCTATATTTTTCATTTTTTTGGCAATTTTTCAAAATTAATGGTAAAAAGGTAAATGTTTTTTTATCATAAGGAATAAATTCTTGTCTAGTAGTTTTTTTTTATCTTGATACAGGTCTTAGCATTAAGTTCTTTATTTTTGCCAATATCCCATTCAAGAATGATGATCATCGTTTTGATAAAGACCTTAGATCCCTTAGTAATAATTTTAAATATTTGAACTTACAAACTAATTATATTCGATAAATGTTTAAGTTCCTTTATATCTTCTTTGGGATAGATGGCATGGATTAACCTAAAATGGTATAATTTCTTTTATCTTTGGATCTACTCCTTTTTTTTTTATAATTGCTTTGTTATATGTTATGTTAATTAGGATGTTGTTTATTCCAACTCATTAGTAAATTTTGCTAAATATTGAAGGGCTTTTAAAAAGTCTTCTTCCAATTGCCTTTTTTGTTTTGAGACATTAATTTCTGGCTCTTTCATCATCGATTCATGATTTTTGAAATAATGATAAATTTTTAGTTAAATCATTAAGAGCTAAGTTTCTCCATAGATGTTAAGGGTTGATAAGGATGATCTAAATGGTCTAGATATTTAACAAATCTCCTCATCAATAAATTTTTGGATATATCATCTTTTAACTTTTTCTTGGTTGTTGTTCCAAGAATAATAATCTTTTACGAGTTAGAACTGCTAGAGCTAGTGTTCATTAAATCCTTAGTAGGGTGCTTGTAAACTGCTTGTTTATAGTTCATAGATATTTAGTTTATCTGATTATCTATTTCTAAAGAGCAAAATACAAATTTTTGTAGATTTTCCATTTACTGTTTCATCTCATTTTTCAAAATTTGGATTTAAGATATACATTTTTGGATAGATTCCAATTGCTCCTTCTCATTGGAAGTGAGTTTAGATATCTTTTATGAACTTTTCTTCATATTTATCCTGCAAAATAACTATTAATACAAACAAATCTATATTTTAGGTCTCTAAATAGATCTGCTAATACATTTTCCTTTTCTGGTATATATTTTGTATCAAAATTAAAATTAACAGTATATTTTTTCCATGAATGGTAGACTACTATATGAGCTATTACTTTCCCTAATTTTTATTTGAATTTCAAATTCTTCTTTGTCCTCTTTATAAGACCAAATCCTTTTACTTCTTATTAGTTTGCTGTATTTTAGTTTTATTTCTGTATAAATTTCATTTTTCTCCCATTTCTCTATAGGATATTTTTCTATATATTTTTCTAATAAATACTCTATTTCTTTTGGAATTTCTAATTTTCTTTATCTTTTTTTTATGTCATACATGTTCTTATTGATTCCTTTTGTACGTACGCAAGAGACCAAAGAAGAAGATTTCCATTTGTATGCTTGTTCTAATTTTTCAGTAAATTATATTTTGTAAATGATGAGACTAAATTTTCATTTATATGACTTTAGTTGCTCCTGTATCTATTAAAGTTTTTAATATTCTCCATTCTCCTCCTACATCTAACTCTATTTGTATATAATATTATTCAACTCTTAAATATGATTTTAAATCTGTACGTACTTTATCTTGTTTGATTAGATATTCTCCCTTTCTCATTTATAATTATCTATTCATTTTTAAATTAAGGCATAGGTTGTTCTCTAGATGATTCACTTGATGTTCTTAACAATTTATTATCTATATGTCTAATTTGAGGCATATTTTTATTTCTACATCTAAGATTCATTGTTAATTTTGTTAACATAGTCATACTTGCAGGAGTTAATTATCTAGGTGGAATATATTCTACTATATCTGAAAATGTATTTTCCATTTCTACTTATAGTTTTATATTATCTTTTTGTACATTCTTATGATGGCTTGTGGTAAATGAATATATAGTCATATATGCAATAGATAACACCTTAGATCGATTGGCAATTTCTATTCTATGCAAAATTTATAATATAAATTTGAAGTTTTATCTGTGCTTTTGTTTGGTAGATTTATCAAAAAATCTAGCATTAATGTAAACTTTAATTTCTTATAAACTAAATTTCCTGATATTGTTCCTAAAAGGGATCTATTGGATCATTTATTATCTTATCATCCATGCAACGTAATTGTATTGCGCTATATATTCCTTGCCTAAAATGAGTTTTTATTATAATTTGGATTGCTCCTAAATATATAATTTTATATAATTTAGCTAATTCATTATTAATTTCATCTTTATTTATTTAAAGTATTGTCGTATTTCATTTTGTCTAATATATATCTATAGCTAACTCATAGTGTTTAGCTATGTATGGTGCCTTATAAAATCAATTAAACCACTGTGTTTTAAATATATCTTTTCAATTTTTATATTTAGTCTATGGTTATTTAACTAACTAAATCCTTTTTCATCAAAAGATTTATTATAGCTAAATATGTTACTATTATCTATTATTTTCTATTCTTCGTTGCTTGAACTCATTTTTTCACTTTCTGTTTCTATTTTTGACTTATATTGAGATTTTATTTCATATATATTTTTATTTTCTGATATATCACTCTATTTTACAGGATCAAATTTTATTCTATTAATTCTATAAGTTTTATGATTTTTTCTTTTTCCTTTATAAGAACATTTATTAGTATAATGATATTTTTCTTTACATATCCAACAAGTGCATTCCTTAAGATTTTTTTTTCTAAATATTTTTTATTTTTTTCTAAAACAATTCCTTTACTATACTTATTTGGCTAAAGGTACAAATCAGTTTCTAAAGTTTGGCAAAAGGTACAATTTAGATCCTAAAGTTACATTTGATGCAATCTCACCTCTAATGTTTCAAAATTAGGGCAATTGAGCCTCTAAAATGACTTCTGATGCTTAAAAAGTTTTGCACCTTTGGCCTACTTATTTCTATTAAAAGGTTTAAATCTTCATTTATAGTATTTTTTTAAACTTTGGTTTATGGTATAATTTATTAGTTTTTTTTTTATCTTTTATTTTTATTATAACATTTACATTTTGTTGGCTCCACTATAACTAGACAACACAATCTATTTTTCATTATTCTTCTAACCTTTCGTATTTCATTTGTCTGATTACACATTTTATTAACCCTTTTTCTTTCATATCCTTGATAGGTTTCTAGAGTTTCTCTTACTATTTCAAGATTTTCTTGTACCTCTTTATATAATATTAGTCCCCCAAGGTTTAAGTAATTTAGCTATATATGTTTGTTTAAATAATATTCCTTGTTCTTCTGAGATTATTTCTGACTTAGAGATATTATAATAATACTTATCAAATTTACATGTATATTCTAATAAATAGTACATGTTACATAATGTTAGATTTTTTCATTTTCTATAGATATCCTTGTCCTAACTTTTTAAAAGCTTTTTGAGTATTATACCAATTATTTCCTAACAATTCCCGATTTAATTGCTATTTCAAATCTATATAAAATTTCTTTTGTAGTATTATTAACTGCAAAAGCACTTAGTATTTCGTCAAATGTATATTCATAATTTTTTGCCTATCCATTTGAAAAGTTGAATTTCACCATAATTCTACATTTCTTTTTTAGGTATTAACTAAAAAGTTATGTACTCTTTCTAAACTATATACATTAGTTAAAATTGTTAAAATTATTGACTTTTATCCATTCATTTATAACCTATTGTATATACTCAACACAATATAAATTTAACCATACTCCATTAGGATTTACGGATTCTAAATCTATTTTATTTATAAATTATCAATTATTATTTATAATTCATCTATATGATTTTCTTTTATACTTATCATATTTTCTTATATTCATATTTCTTTTTATAATTTCTTATTCTTCTTCGTTTAATACTCTTGAAATTTATTCCATTTCTATTTTTACTGGCGTGAATGTTGGGTTTACAATAATATTTAGATTTTCCATTCTTTGTCCTAATTCTAATATTCTTTCTTCCTTTATTTCATTATTTTCATATAATTTTAATCTTTTTTCTAATATTAACATTTGAGTTTTAATAGTTAATCCTTTCTGTAATGATTTTGTCATTTTTTTCTTTACCTTTTTTTAGCTTTTCTACTATTGTTTTTAAGTCTTTAAGTTCTTCTTATATTTTTCTTAATAAAATCAAATATTTTTTCAATTTTCATCATTTGTATTTTCGGATTTAAGTTGTATAAATGCATTAATTGGTAATTTTAAACTACCATGACTATATCTATTATCTTCATCATATAATGTGTCCGTAAAACTATAAGATTTATTATTCATGTTTGTTATATTTTGATTTAATATTTTTAAGTTATTTTTAAATTGTTCATCATAATTATATCATTGTATATTTTTTATTTATTTCATTTATAAATTTATTCATTATATCCCATTTTAATAGCTATATATCTTGTTAATTTTTATTTATTTATTCTAATATATTTTATAAAAATAATAATTAATTTCTAGGTTATTTAATTCTATTTGTCTCAATATTTTATGCTTTATTAGTTTTATTTGATTTATATTTTCTATTTGGCTTAATGAATTCTTAATCTCTTTTGCATTTGGACTTAATTGCATTATTATGTCTTGTATAATTCTGATACTATTCATATTTATGATTTTTATATTTTATAATTGTTTAATTAACTCTATATCTTCCCTAGTTAATTTATTTATCATAAATGTTTCCATATTATTAATATTTCTGCATGTTGGACTAAATTGAAAATTTTATTTTATTATGATATTAAAATGTATTAAAAGATAATTTTATTTTAGATTGGGAGTATTTTCACTCTTTTATCTATAGTTTAAGATATTTTTCAAAAATTTTAAAATTTGGAGGTATGTTTGCTCCTTTTTGCAAGTATTGTTTTTCTCCTTGTCGCCAAAAATAAAAGTGATCAAGACTTCATCGCAAGCATTTTTCTTTTTTTCTGAAACATAGCACTTAAAATAATGAATTTCCAAAGCGATTTGTGATTGAAATAAAAAATAATGAATTCAATCTAATTAGTTTATTGTCACTACAAACTTTATAAACCAAATATGAATATTTTCTAATAAGTTTTTTTTTTGCTGTCTTAAAAAAAGAAAAGGGAGTTCATTCCCTTGCCACAAAAATTGTTCCAATATATTTGTAAGTAGTATTTTTTTTGAGTTATATGCCGTACATAGAGGCCATATTTGGTTTTTTTGTATTGTACATGATATAGTATAATATAGTACAAGTTAATACAAGTACAATATTTGAAAGGTTTTCTGAAAAATTATTGTGGACCATAATATAATACATCATAAGTCTCATTATCCCCACATATACTATATAAAACAATACACAACAAATCCTTAATTTTGTGTAACACGGTAATATCGTATTACGTGACACCCAATATTCATTCTTAATTTACTTACATTCATTTTAAGGTCAATGAGTGACTATTCACTTGGTAAAAATTCCGACAGTATAACAACTTACAATTTACGCTACCTAAACCTGCAATGATTAAATTTACACTCCCAAATTTTCAGCCTCCACCTACAATACTTCATTTACATGCATAACACTTCTATGTCAACACAATTCACATGTATATACACATATTTTGATCCATACCATCACATACACTAGTATCGTTATTTGTTACATCACATTTTTAATTTACATACATTAAACTTTTATTTAATACACAAGTATACATATCAAAAATAGGCAACGAGACTTTCTCACTTACATGCCACATATAATGCTCCACTTGTCCCATTTTTACCTGTCCCTGTGCACAGTCCAAATAAACCACGCACTAAGCAACAATATTGCTTAGTGGTGGATACAACTACACAAATTTTCATCTAATAAATATTTTTTTGCAAAATTACTAATTTGCCCTTAGTACCAAATTCACTTAATAATCTGAAATATTTATTCTTTAATTATCTTAAGGTGCTATGCCCACCATTATTACTCAATTTCCTTAATTAAAGTTATTTAATTCTTTTATTTTATGAAAATTATCATTTGGTCCCTAAACTCTTCTTTTTCTCTTAACTTTCCATATTTAAGCCCAATTTAACTCATTTTCGTTTCTTTAACTCTTATTTCATTTTTAATGGTAAATCTTTATTTTAGTCCTTATTTGACTCATAAGATGGTAAATTATAATTTATTCCCAAAACTTTATCAAAATTATAATTTTTGCCCCTTTTTCACTTATTTAACTAATTTAACCCTTTAATCCTCTTTTTAGTGCCAAATTATATTTTTAACCCTATTTTGCTCGTATAATTATATTTTTACCCTTTTAACTCAATTAATTCCATTTTTTCATTATTTAACCACATATTTAACATCCTTTTCATATAAATTATCATTTACTCCTCAATTTATGTAAAATTATAATTTTACCCCCTAAAATTGTCCAGGAAAAATCCTCGAACTGGATATACGAGATGAGAATTTCAATGATACTGTGGTAATCATGGAACCGGATTACTTAGTATAACTCTGCATCCTTGGGATCGGATCACTTACTGTGACCTTGCATCCTCGATCCATATATGTACCGATAATCCAAATATAGTATCAAATAAAATATCATAATTCTACCGCGATATAAATTCCTATGGCTTGCCATTATATCTACAGTCCTGGATTACCCTCTGGGCTATGGGCTTACGTCATATTTTACTTATTCCTTTCATGTCATTCTCATTATGTAACAAGGGATACATACTGTTCATGGGCATCCAATCATGCATATTATTACATATTCCACGTGTAGACACATACCAACATGTATAAGTAATAAAAGCATGCCATTTTCAACATATACACCATTCGGCCACATTGAGTTTGTATATTCATCATGCGATTCTTTCATTATTTGCATACCATATTTGTCTCTAATGCCATATTAAGCATTTATACAATGTTACATGCTCATTACACATTATAATTTCCAATTTTCCTTAAGTTCCATCATTATCTTCAACTATGTAACTATAGACTCATTAATTATTTTTAATCTTAATCACCTATAATACCTTTATCCTATTTCGAATTATGAATTTTAAGCTTAACATGCCATAAATCATCAAATTATCACAAGTTTAGGTTAGATACCAAATTTGGCCATATTAAGTTTTCACACTTTCACTTTATCATCTTCATTAATTCATATTCTCTACCCCTTAATTCATCATTTTAACATATTATCTTAAATTGTTTCACATTTTTACCTAAATTCATAGAGTTACATAATATAAAATCTAGGGAAATCACAACAAAATAATTGAAATTGAGTGTAATAGGTATCCACTAATCTCACAATAGCTTTAAATTTTCCTAATCTTGCCTTTGTTCCTTTTCTTTTCCTTTGGCTTTGTCTCTCCCTTGTTGTTATTCTTTAGGCCGGATTGGAGAAAGAGAAAATTATGAGTTTAAGCAATCAAAAGCTACTAAATAACTCCACTAATCATGCTTTACAAGTACATAACAATTTTCCTAACTAATTTGAACAAAAACCTAAGTTCTTACCTAACTTTGTGGGTTTTCTTTTACACAACTTCCTTCACTTCCAAGCTCCCTTTCATTTCAATTCAATCTCTATGTTAAAGAGGATTATTTCTAGTGTATGTATGTGAAATTAGGGCTTAATTTGCTGCGTGTATATGGAGAAATAAAAAAAGATGTAAAATGGAGGAGAACAAAGGTAGGTTCTGGTTTTGCTATAAAGAATGAGGATGGAGGAAATTTTTTTGAAAAATTTTTAGAGCCTTCTCGAGTTCCCTAGGTTGCCTACAAACCCACCAAATTAGGAGTCAAAATTCTTCCTTTTTCCTTTACAACTCATGGCTTACTTTTATGCCATTTGTCACCCATTGATTGGTCTCTATATACATTTTTGTCATGATGCTTTGCATATCTGATTATAACCCATTTCTTAATGATAATTATGCCATTGGATGAATTAAATATAACAATTAAGCCTTTCAATTAATTTAACCTCGATTTTTGACCATTTTTCTGAAATTGATGTTCCATTTGTCAGAATATTCTGAAATTTTGTCCCACATGCAATAATATAGGTGGCAATTATTTTTTAAAATTTTAGCTCATTTCAAAATTATTTCTGTATACTTACAGCTCTGGAGGCAAAGTCAGCCGCTCCGAAATTCAAAATTCTAGAATTTTTTAAAAATTTATTTTTTGCATCAAAATATTTTACATCTCATTTAATGTAGATCTGAAAATTTTTGTAAATTTTAGAGATCATTTGCTATTTTTAAAGTTCTGATCAAATTTGTATCAACCCTTACACGATACCGAATAAACACTTTGCTGTCTGATTTGAGGATCCATTTGAACTCAATTTTGTCTTAATTATACCACTAGACTTCATTTAACTCATATTATCTCATTTGACACTTAGCTACGACTTCGCAGAAGGTCACCCATCTTTTCATTATCCTGGATTGAGCATGTTTAATACTTATATACTGTTAAGTTTTTTTTTTCTGTACTATTCTATCGTGATGACTCTGAAAATTATCCTAGGGTTACTGTACGTACTCTACAATGTATTTTGCATGTTAGATGAAATTTTAGGGTATTACACATTAATACTAAATACTACCCCACCACCATTGCTGCGGCCATAACCACCACTACTACCGATAGAACTACCACCACTGCCACCATCACCATTGCCACTTCCGCCACTGCCCCCACCATCATACAGCCACTGCCACCATCACTGCCTCTACCACCTCTACCGTTGTCATTATCATTATTGTTGCCACCACCATTGCAGCCATCACCACACCGCCACCATTGCTACAATCATTATTGCCACTATCGCCACCACTACCACTGTCACCATCATTGCTACCATTATTAGTGCCGCCACTGATATGAGCACGATCAAGCACATCGGCAACAAGGGAGATGAACTAGCTCTTCCTCAAGGATCAATCACATGGGTAAGGTCAAAGAAGCTTAAAGAAGTACTAAAAGCATTCATGAGACCTTATGTACAGAAGATGAAAGTTCAAGAATAAAAAGAAGTTAAATTGGACTATGAAGACAAGTTTAGGCCGAATAGTGCAATGGGCCTTCAAGCTACTTTATTTAGTTTCTATTCTTTATGTAACATATAATTAAGTATATTTGGGTAGCCTAGAACCTAGAAAAATGAATTGGGCTAGTTTAGTTTAGGTTTATTTTATTTTGGACTTATTTGACTGTTTTAGATAGTTTAAGTGGGTAGACTAAAATTTGGTTTATCTTTTCTGAAGAGTTCGGTCAAAATAACTACTTAAGGCTTAGAATACTTAAGGGGGCCAAATTTTACATAGTAGAGTTGAATTTTAATTGGCTTGGGTCAGATTTAGGTTTAGATCTACATTGGTGAATTTAAGGTCTTAAATTTTTGGAGTTGATTTTCCTTGATAAAAACTTATTATTTTGGGATATTATTAAGAAAATTTTGAGAAAAAAATAATAGCTTGACCATATCTCTAAAGGGCTGACAGAAATTCACTTATAGCCAAGATTGTGTCTACATTCATTCTTTCATTTTCTTAGAATAATTATGCATATTTATCACTAGCTTTTATGATTATTTTCAGATTGTATTTATCTTTATTTCTTTATGTATTTAGTCCATATTTTAGCCAAATACATGTAGATAAAGGTTAGGAATTATCTTTATTATTTATTTCATTATTTGTCTCTTAGAGTTAGTATTTCATTTTAATTTATCTAGGGAGGGGTGGTTGCCTAGCCTATATAAAAAGCTGAATTCTTCATTTGTAATACACTTAATTTTTGATTAATGAGATTTTCATTTGGCTTGACTGAATTTGTGAGTGTTGATTTTTATTGATTCTTGCTATTGCATAAAGAATTAGACTTAGGTTATTTGCATGATTAATGTATGCTTGATTCTTCTTCTTCTTGTTTTCTAAATTAATCTATCATAAGCATTTTCAATTAATCTTGTTTGGGGGTTCTTTAGATTAGAAGTTTATTATCTTGTTTATATTCAACATTCATGGTATGTTGGCGTTCTAGTTTGGCATATAGGCTGGGATTTCGCATCAGCCACCACTACTACCATCACCATTGCCGCCGCTGCCACCGTTGTTGTCATCATTATCGCTGCCTCCACCCTTACATCGCTGCCTACACCACCACCGCCGCCTCGCTGCCGCCACAAACACTGTCCCCATTGCCACTCCATCACCATCGCTGTCATCACCACCATTGCCACACCATAACTAAATCTTCATACTAATAACATTGAATGTATAATTTAATAGCTATTATACATAAATTATATTATAATTGATAAATTCATGCATTTTTTTCTCAAATACTTAGTCAAATTCGCTGTTTATATATTTTTAAAATTTTTTTTATCTAATTTTACCTTTAAAAATACTGATTTTTCTAATAACATATAGTCATTTCTCATTAATTTTTTATTAAATGTATTAAAAATTGTATTTTATAATTGTAATTTTTTATCTAAATTAGTTACAATTAAAATAATTTAATTGTATCTATTTTTAAATTTAAAAAAAATAATCATTACGATATTATGCACCAAATATAATATAAAATATTACAGATTAATACAATTTTTTTACCAAATACTATATAATATAATTAAGATTAATATTATATATGTTAATACTATAGGTTAATGCGATATAAATTCATAAAATACAGTGAACCAAACGTGCACAGAATATGCATTCATTGCTTACTAATGCACCTAATGAAATCTTTATTTGCTTAGAAAGAATATTTTTGACGAATTGACATATCTGCCCTCTTTTTTAGCATTTTGGCTGATTTTTTTTTTAAATAACAGTGTCCTAAACAAAATTATTATTTTTTACTTTTTTTTAATATAATTGGACAATTTTTACTTTTTTTTTTTAATATAATTGGACAATTTTTTTTTCTTTATAACAATATTATTGTTAAGCATCATTCTTTCCTTCAAAAAGGGAATTAGAGTTACGAATGTCTAGCTTGATAAGATTAATCATTTATTTTTATTTTTATTTTTCAAAATAAAACATAAAGAAAACAAATGTTTTTGGGTTTGCCAATTTAACCAAGCAAGCATCTTTCTACTGTCTATTATAAGACTTCTTATGAGTTCTCTCTTTGGTAGTGTAATCAATCACCCTCCAAGCCCTAAATTTCGTCTCTCAATTGCTTGATTGATCTGAATCAATAATCATGGATGAGGAGTATGATGTTATAGTTTTGGGAACTGGTCTCAAAGAATGTATCCTCAGTGGTCTTCTCTCTGTTGATGGCCTTAAGGTACCTTCTTCGCATATTCTATTTTATTACCCGGGGCCTTTTCTTTATCATATCATTGATCAGTAGTAGGGATCACTATGTTGGTTTTTTGCCCTAATGTATTGGTTGGTTTAATTCTGAATTTAACTGGGTATCTCTGATTTCTCTGAAATCTGATGGATCTGGATGTCTGATTCTTGATATTTTTGAAGTCACTTTCTTTTCCTTTGCTTGCTTCTTGTTCGGGAGCTGGGAGATCTATGCATTTCCTTCTGTTGATTTGTTCTGCTCTCTGTGTATTTGAGTTGAACTGCTGCAGTTATGCTTGCTTGAAACACAAGGAGTGAAGTGATAATTTCTCATCTGCCTTAGCGTTATTTAGAGGTAGTTGAGATGTAACGAGGAAATGTTGCGATGGGTTACTGAATGGATTGTTGGATGATAGGTTGTGGGGTATTGTGTCTGCAGGTTTCTTACCGTGTTACATGGACCTGCATATAGATCTGCTTGTTTGTAAAATCACTTGAATGTACCTTCTCATTATTCCACTCCTAAATTGTGCGAGAAATGCTTTTCCCCTCTTTTTTCTGCTGGCCAATGTTAGTTTTTATCCATTTCTAAAACCAAGTTAGTAATATTGTGCAGTTTTTGAGATTGAGATTTATTCAGGAATCAGATCAAATTTTGAGTGAATAGTGTTGCTTTCATGAGCAACTTCTAATAAGTTGCTTGGAGAGTAATAAGTTACCAGATATTTTTGTCTACCTGTGCATGCATAGTTATATTCTTTTGGCTCTTTCAAGGTGCTGTTATTAGTTATATGTGATGCTGGACAGCCTATGGTGTATCCATCAATATCTGTGCAAGAGTTGGATAACATTTCTCTATTTAGTGTTTACTATATTCTGTGGTATCGAATGAAGGATTTGATGATAGAATACAAGAGTTCATGTTTGTACTTGTCCCATCTTCATTTATTAGGTTTCAACTTGGAAAACATACAGTAGTTATGCTCTTTCTTTTTCATTGAAGTCATTAATCTGAAGTAGAAGTGGGCACTTGCTTTCAGTGCTGTCTTTTATTTATTTCTAGAGGAATATGAAAAATTGTTGTGAATTAAAGATAGTTATGACATATTTGAAGTTGAGATTTATTACCTTTGTTTTTGGAATTTACAAAAATATTGCTGTTTTCCCCCTTTTTCTTTTTGTTTTCTTTTATCATTCTGTTTTCTCTATTGACTTCTAGAATTGCCATCATGAGGTTTTCTTTTTGTTGTTTCACTGAAATAATATCTGTGGTTAATTGTGATCCAGGTCCTGCACATGGACAGAAATGATTATTATGGAGGGGAGTCTGCATCACTTAACCTTAATCAGGTCCTGATCATTAAGTGCTTATTTGTATCCTGGGCAAGTATCTAGTATTCTTGTAACTCCTTTTATCGATTCATTCATTTGCAGCTCTGGAAGAGGTTCCGGGGAAATGATAAGCCTCCAGCACATTTGGGTTCAAGTAGAGATTATAATGTAGACATGATCCCTAAGGTAATTTATTTTCACATTAACTTTCTACTCCTTTTTCTCCTGGATTATGGATTTTGTCCCTTTTCTTATAAAGTTCCATTGATATTGGATGTTTATTTGTTTTGCTAGTTTATGATGGCAAATGGTAATCTTGTGCGTGTCCTCATTCATACGGATGTTACCAAGTATTTGTACTTCAAAGCAGTGGATGGCAGTTTTGTCTACAACAAAGGAAAGGTAGACTGACTTTCTAGCTTATTGGCTGCTGTTTATTTTTATTTTATTTTATTTTTTGGCATTTGGAACTCAAATCAACTTCTATTTAACTGCTGATAATAGGTTCACAAGGTGCCAGCTACTGACATGGAGGCACTCAAATCCCCACTAATGGGTATCTTTGAAAAGCGCCGTGCTCGCAAGTTTTTTATTTACGTGCAAGATTATAATGAAAATGATCCTAAAACACATGAGGGAATGGACTTGACGAGGGTGACGACCAGAGAACTTATTGCGTATGCTCTTGCTCTGTGTATGCTTTTAGAAAATGTCTTCATTTCCAATTCTATTTGTATGTGAAATTCATGTGAAGTTTCATTACTATTTGTGTTTTTAATGTTAATGTGCCACTCTGGTTCCTCCAGGCATTGCAATTGGTGGAGAAATTGGATTTTGGTTTTTACTATTTTGGAGTTGTAGATACAGTTGTTTGATTGTGGCTGGTAACCTTTTATAGTTTGGGAGGAAGAAGTACAGAAAACTTCACTTGATTTAGGATATTATATTGGATTTCACACTGTTATAAATGTTTTTTAATTAATTCTTTACTTTCCTCATCTTTCATTTACAATTACTACCAACTTAGTTGAGTGAATTTGTACAATGTTCTCACTGAACATTTACTTTTTGATAGAAAATATGGTCTGGATGACAACACAGTGGACTTCATTGGCCATTCTTTAGCGCTTCATAGGGATGATTGTTACCTTGGTGAACCTGCTTTGGATACTGTAATGAGAATGAAGGTAGAAGCAGTTCAAAGATTTAATCTCCATTTCCTTTTCAAAGCTTATAACTCTTTGATATTTTCATTTCATAATGCCATTCTAAAAATTCTTCTTCCCTCGTCATTGCATTTGTAGTTATATGCAGAGTCTCTTGCCCGTTTTCAAGGAGGATCGCCATATATTTATCCTCTGTATGGACTAGGAGAGCTTCCCCAGGTCTCACCCTCTCTCTCTCTCTCTCTCTCTCCCACCAACATCCTACAGCTCCCACACTCTTGAAAACAAAAATGTAGGATTTGGCTGATATATTTTCATTTTCTTCTCGATATATGTTATGTACTCAGGCATTTGCACGGCTTAGTGCTGTTTATGGTGGCACATATATGTTGAACAAACCTGAGTGCAAGGTACTTGACTGCTTTCTTGAAAATGTAGATTATGATGATAATATCATTCCATTCTTTATGTATCAAGAGAATGCACATTTAGTTTTTATGGTGACCAATTGCTCTTTTTTTCAGGTAGAGTTTGATGAGGAAGGTAAAGTTGTTGGTGTCACTTCAGAAGGTGAAACTGCTAAGTGCCAGAAAGTTGTTTGCGATCCCTCTTACTTGACCAACAAGGTACAAATTGCAGTCTAATGCTGTAACCAGCTGTTAGATTATAAGAACTTGAACAACAATAAAAAGTGAAGCTAAAACTGAAATTGAACTTGTTTAATTTTTTTAGATGTTGAGTAATCTATTGTTTACTGAAGGTTATGCACATGTACAGGTTAGAAAGGTTGGTAGAGTTGCTAGGGCAATTGCAATCATGAGCCACCCAATACCAAACACCAATGATTCTCATTCAGTTCAGGTTATCTTGCCACAGAAGCAGTTGGGTCGCAGATCAGACATGTGAGTTCTGGATACTTCCTTTGTATTACAAATGCATCTGACTCTCATCCCAAAATGATCAGTAGGATGAAGATTATTAGCATTTCATCTTTCCATTACTGCCATTAACTATACATTTAAATTGTTTATGGACACATAGCTTTGACTTGACCTGGATCATTAAGAAGGTTAAATTGAGAACATCAAAATAGTCTCTTATATTTGTGCTCAATTGAACATTAATCTGTCATCTTCATAGCTATGGTGTGGCCTCAGTTTGAGGCTCTATCCTCAATGTTTGCAAAGGTGGCTTCTATCCGTGAGGCATGTGACCAAGCACCAAAACACTTACCTTAAGGTCATGTGCAAGCTGTAGGTTCACCACCATCACCATCACCATCATAATAAGCTGAGGAATAGGCTCATCATCGTCATCGTTAAAACTTTATCATCATCATCAAAAACCATCAACTACTATTGATGCAAACAAAAGAAATGCTTCCATTTAAACCATATTATAATCAAAACACATTTCACAAAAAAATTATATTATCATCATAAGGTTGTTGTCGTTTGTTGTTCTTAGATGATAAAGGATGCAGTCATGTAGAATATGATAAAGAAAATGAGTTAATACTTGAAGATGATCATTAGGCATGATGCAGTTGCTAGGGCTAATGAAATTGGAGTAGATGAAGGGGGTTGAGGGGTGGGTGGGTCTATCATACTAGATCAATAGAAGGTGAAGAAGATTATGTTGACCTTGGTGGTTAGTTTTCTTATGGTTGCCTCAGGGACTACATGTGCTCATAGAAGTAAGATTATTCTTTTAACTTTTAAGCCTCTTTTGCTTGCATCAAGAATAAGACTGATGCTAAGTTTAAACATACTTTATGTTGTGCGTATTGTTAGTCTAACTATATAATCTTAATATAGTATAAAGCTTGGTCGTAATTTATACCTTTTTTTTTCTTAAAATTTTGTGCCTTATCTCTGTCACGCTCCGGCTTGCACCTTCCACTGAGGCCCAAGGAGTCCTTGTGCCTTAGTGAAGCTTTTCATAGCGATGCTTATCTTCTGTGGTGTAGGTATTCACTGATAATTAATGTTGATGACTTTTCTTCACTAATTTCTTCATTGATTGAATTCTTTTAAGGGTCAAAATCCATATGGAACTTTTGAGTGCTAATCCCTCTTTATAGTTGCCTTAAAAACTTTCATCATCATTTTGGCTTTCACTGAGAAGAAAAAACATAAAGAATGCCATTCTCTGCTGCTGCTGCTGCTGCTGCTCTCTCTCTATGCTCTTAATTTTGTGACATTCTGATGCTGAGCAGGTACCTTTTCTGCTGTTCCTATTCTCACAATGTTGCTCCAAAGGGAAAATTCATCGCATTTGTTTCATCAGAGGCAGAGACTGATCAACCTGAGGTTGAGTTGAAGCCAGGAATCAACCTTCTAGGTCCTGTTGATGAGATATTCTTTGACATTTATGACAGATATGAACCGGTCAATGAACCCTCTCTGGACAATTGCTTTATATCAACAGTAAGTTTATTTTTGACTTCTTGAAATGGTTGCTTTGGCAACATGCTTATGTGCATGGTGCTTTTCCCCCGCTACTTATGTTGATTGGTTGCCTTTAATATTCAACAGAGTTATGATGCTACAACACACTTTGAGTCCACTGTCACAGATGTTCTGAATATGTATACCATGATCACTGGAAAGGTAAGACTTCTCATTTTCACTTTGTCAATTTTGCATTCAAATAGACTATGGGTGGAGGTCAAAAGGTCTTGTTGGCTTGGGCCTGCAATTTATGCTGTTATAAAACTCATGCCATTTCTTTGTATGTATTTCCACACTTGTGTTTCCCTGTTACCATCTCCCTAGAAACAGTTGCATGATTTTCATTCTTTCATTTTGTTGAGAAAGTCGCAATATATATGTGTGTGTATTTATATAATTAATTGTCATTTTATGATTCAGGTCTTAGACCTCACTGTGGATTTGAGCGCTGCCAGTGCTGCAGAAGAATAAAGAAGCTACATTTATGTGCATTGATGCTTCTAAATTGGTGCTGAAGGAATATTTGGGACCAATCCGTGTCTACTTTACTTATCAGCTATAATCTGTTGTAATAAAATAGTTTAAATGTTTTTCATAATCTTAATATGTAAGCTTTAAAACTTTAATGTGGCTGTGGATTGAAAGTTACAATTTCTGGATTTCTTTGGCATATGTTGGGAAGTTATAATTTCATTTTTTCTCAGTTTTAGATTAGGGAAATATTGTCAGCCTTTGTTGGATTACAGAACTTTGTTTTTTCAAACAATACACATATTGACGCAGCTTGAAAGCTGAGGTGTGCCCTTTTTTATTCCTTCACTTTAGTACTGATTCATGGCGATATTCTTTTATTATGAAATAGTATTGTGATGTGATTTTAGCAAATTTATTTCTCCAACTAGGGTCCTGGCTACTTTATTTTCCACCGTTAAATTGTGTTTTAGATGGTTTTGATTGTTGTTTTGAAGGTTAAAAAGTGGGGAATATTTTAAATAGGATTTTCTCAACTATGGGATTGTTTCAAAGAAGCTCAATATGTTTTCAAATTGATTTGATGGGTTGCTTACTTAAATTATAACAATTTTTATGTATGAAATTTAGATAGGGAGGTTATGAAACAGAGAAGGTGATGCAAAATGCAAAGACTTTAAAATTATTAAAAATTTAGGGTGATTAACAACTTAATCTTTCAGCTGGGAACTTATCTTATAATCACTCTTTCCGTGATGTGTTATTGCGTAAGGCTAAACAACAGAATAACCTGTTGTTGCAATTGTGGGATTCTAAAGATGATAATGAGAATGATGAGAATATGAATATGGATGTTTAATGCATTTGTGCATGAACGTAGGATGTATATCAGAATGGTGAATGAATAGTTAATGTTTAAGTAATGCTCATGGAAGTATGCGTGTATGTATATATGTATGCATGCGTGTATGTAAATTATTATGAAAAGTATGGGATATGTATTCATAATAGAGCATCTCAATGCTCAGCACGTAGTTGTTGGCTGCCCGTAGGTTATGAAGATAGAAAGATGATAGTAGGCATAACATGTATATATGTGTATATTAGAAATATAGAGTGTGAATTGTATTCGTGTAATATCTAATTATAATTATGTCTACCTTCCAGATATATTGTATGGTATAATTGTTATTTGTGATTTAAAAAAAAATTTAGCAGGCAGTTTATTGTAACCGTCATTTTGTTATCACATCCGATCACTGTATGTACATGACAGTGGTATAAATGTGTTACAAATAATGGAGTTCTATTTCGGTTGCTAAATTAGCAACGAAATTCAATTTCTGTTACTAAATTAGCAATGGATCCTAATTTAGCAATGGAAATAGAATTTCGTTGGTAATTTACGAACGAAAATGCAATTTCGTTGATAAATTCCATCATAAAATTTTGATTCTAATAGTTTCCTTCATTTTTAGCAACGAAAGACAACAAGCTAAAGCAAAAAATCCCTAACAAATTAGCAACGAAATTTGATTTTCGTTGCTGATTACCAACGGAAATAAATTCCGTTGTTAATTTTTTGTTGCTATTTAATAATTTTCTTGTAGTGTATGGATATTGTAAATGCTAATATGAATTGTCTTTTCACTCAAATAGAGGTCATAGCTAATCTGGATAGTAACACCAAGCTAGATGCTTAGGAACTTATGCCAAATAAGTCGAATGCTTTTGACTTTCAGCTCGACAACAACGTCCATAACCTGGTTTCTCCTATTTTAGATTCGAGCAAACACATTGCCATTGTGGCTGAAAAACCCATAGCTCTTTCCTTCTTCTTTAGGTTTAATTCTTATAGGAACTCAAAATCTGGAAAACATAATGGGAACCGTCCACCTGATGCCGGTATAAAGAAAAAAATCAAAGCATGTATCCAAACCATATTAGGAGTAAGTTCTCTTTACATTTCTGACATTCTTTTCCTTTGCATTACACTCCATTGGATGAACAAAAGGTGGAAAGCACAGGAAAACACAAAAGTAAATCACAATTCATAAATTACTAGAATGAAGGAATTATTAATTAAATGGTAAAAGAAGTTACCCAACAAGCCAATGGAAAATGGATCCATCAAAACTCCCCCTAACAAAATACTTTTTTTTATAAGCTAAATATATATTATAAAAAAGAGAACTGGAAGTTACAGCTAGAAGCCAAAAAAAGACTACCAGCAGCAAACAAGCAAAGGTTAATAGCGAAACCAAAACTTGACAGCCCAGAACAAAAATAGCAATACAAAACCAAAACTTGGTATAAGGGTGTCACATCCTTACGATGTCCACGAAAAGATTCAAGTTCCTTCATAGCCCTAATATCGTAGAGGTGGAAACAAAAAAATACGGAAGTACATATTAAACAAGATCGTAAAGAGGAATAATTATCAGAGAGGTTCAACGAGGGAAAAAAAGAAAAGAAGTTATCAACCTTGATGATTTGATCCTTTGCAGCAGTTAAACCCAGCTACCGTTTTGATTCCATTTGACAAAAAGCACCATATTTTTATGGCCATGACTGAAAAACATATTTAAAGCCCATCAAAGTAATATCAAATATATAGATAATTGTTGTTCAGTTGCCTTTGGTTTTGGCAAAAGTGCCAGCTGTCCATTAATTTTTGCTCAAAAGCAATCAACAGCTGCATGTTGGCATTCACCATGACCAACACCACAAGACAAAAGTATTCTTACTGATTTGTCTAAAGCATATATAAACAAGGTCTAACGAGCATTGGTCTATAAAAAGCATGTTGTACTCACAATGATCAAAGCTCCCTTCCACTTTTAGCATTGGAAAAAGGTCAGTTCTCCTATTATTAGGAAATCACTCAAATTCAAGCAATGAACTGTTTAACATATTTAATTAGTTGAAGCACATTATCAGTCAATGATTGCTCTTCCTGGAAAGCAAAGTCCCAAACTTTAACTGTAGTATCATCAGAGCAAGAACAGAACTTCAAATCTGTCCTACAAAAGCTATTGATGAGGTGCATCATGAGATGCTCGATAGACTAATGCTTATTGAAATATATTAATGAAGCAAAAAATATTCCTACCTCAAATCACGAATTAATTCTTTATGAGCAGATTTATTGGCCTTAACATTGTTCATGTTGTTCTACCAATACCTAAAAGTTGCTCCCATATTAACATCTATGTTACTTGCAGAAAGAAAATATCCAATGAACAATAATTATAACACAGATGAGAAAAAAAATAAGAAGTATGTTAGACAAATTACTTAATTGCACCACCATCATCACTGGAGACCATCCAGTTGTCATTATGACTCCATACCATGGATCTGATTGCCTGATCATGGGCCTGCACATTTGAAAAAGGCATCACGCAACACTCTTCAAGTTGGCTTATATTTTTAGAGTAAATCTATGAAAGCACCAACCAATAAAGGGAACAACATTACTCTCATAGCTACTATGGTTGAAGCAATGATAATCCACTTGAGAATTTATTCATAGATTAAAATCTTAAGAAAACGAATTCCAAAATAATAATCACAAAATCGTTTCCTTCTAAAAAATCCCCTCGTTTTCTGATAACATAGAGTACAAACCAAATAAACTCACCAAGGCAAACTAGCTAGTAAGATCATGAAACCCATCCAGTAATGAAATCAAAGTAAGAACTAGAAGAGATAACTCCTCCTCGGCACTGCTACCATTAACCACACTCTCTACAACATCACTTGCTCCAAAGCCGGTAAGCATTGAGTCAGTAAAAACTCAAAATTGTCAATTGAGGGAGATGAGAAAGATCGAGCATTGGGACTGTGAAAGGAGGCAAAGTTGAAAGAGAAACAGACTCGCAATTTGAGTTCTTCAACAATGGCAGATTCAGAGAATGGTCTAATGAAGATGATGAGTTGCAACTATATGATTTAGAGCTCATATGCAGGAAATGCTTCAAGGATTTTGATTTAAGGTTAGATAAAGAAGAGAAGGAGGAAGACGATATCGGTAGATGAGGGAGAGGGAGATGCAGATGGAGAGGGAGAGGAAAAAGGAGAGGGTGAGGGAGAGCGTGAAGTAAATGCAAGACATTTTTATACCTAGGTTAACAACTATGCAAAATACTTAAATGCCCTAATATAGCAACCAATTTTTATTTCCGTTGCTAATTACCAATGGAATACATTTTTCGTTGCTAATTAGCAACGAAATTTATTTTCTGTTGCTATTAAATAATTTTCTTGTAAATAGCAACGTAATGTAATTTTGGTTGCTAATTTAGCAACGACTAATACATTGCGTTGCTATTTTAGCAACCAAAAATAAATTCTGTTTCTATTTTAGCAAATAATGAAAATGTAAATTAGCAACGAAATTTCATTTTGGTTGCTATTTTAGCAATTGAAAATAAATTCTGTTGTTATTTTTCATTGAAAATGTAAATTAGCAACATAATTTCATTTCGCTTGCTATTTTAGCAACCGAAAATAAATTTCTTTGCTATTTTTCATTGAAAATATAAATTAGCAACGGAAATCAAATTTCGTTGCTAATTTAGCAACAAAAAAATTCTTTGCTATTTTGAAATCGAATTTTTAACCCTGATTATTTAGCAACCAAATTAAATTTCGTTGCTAAATTAGCAATAAAAATATTTTCTGTTGCTATTTTTTGTTTTAAAATTTTTCGTCATCTATTGATGCCTTATTTAGCAACAGTATAATGCTTTCATTGCTAAATTGTGGCACTAAAAGTTTCTTATACTTTTAGCGACAAAGGATAATCAAATATATTTTTGTTGCTAAATACACAAAGTTTAACCAATTTTAGTTATGAAAATTATTTTCCATTTCTAAATAGCAACGGAATTGGATTTCGTGGCTAAATTAGCAACGGAATAAATTTCGTTGCTATTTTTCCATTTTTTTTTTGTAGTGGGACAATGGATCAATAAAGATAAGTCTTCATTGTTTTCATCTAATAATTTCAGTAACAATTTGAAGTATAAATTGAAGGAGAGATCTGGCTTTTCTATCACTACAAATCTAGGCAAGTACCTATAAGTTCCTATCATCCATGGCCGAAATGGCAAACACTACTTCAAATCTAGGCAACCACCTATAAGCAACTGGAAGCTCAATTTGCTTTCTTTTGCTGGTCGGGTAAGTTTGGTGCAATCAGTTTTGATGGCTGTTCCCATTTACGTTTTACAAACCATGGTGTTTCTTAAAGATATTTGCAATAAAATTGAAGGGTTGTGTAGAGATTTTTTATAAGGGTTAAATGCTGCTCAGAAGAAAACTCATTTGGTTAGTTGGACCTAAATGTGTATGCCTAAGAACAAGGGTGGTTTGGGTTTGAGAAATCTTTCGGAGTTAAATCAAGCTTTTATAGCTAAGTTAATTTGGAGATTTATAAAGGAACCAAATGCTCTTTGGATGCAGTACTTTATGGACAATATGGTATTATTGCTAACGATAATTTATGAGTTTTTCGAACTAAAGTCTCTACTTCGGTTTGGAGGAACTTGATTCATCTTTGGCCAGTGGTTCATGAGAATATTAATGTTTGTGTAAGGAATGGAAGACACACTAGTTTTTGATTCGACAAATGGTGTGTAAATGTCAGATTGATAAATGAAGCTTCAAGAACTGTACCCACAAACATATTAAACTGGAAATTAAGGGATGTTTTAACAAGGATGGGCTTTTTGGATCTGAATAAACTTAGTTCGATGTTCTCAGCTGACATCCCGAGGAAGGTTGTGGAGTTTATACAGCCATCGGATACAATGGGAGCTGATACTGTCATTTGGAACTCAACAACTTCGGGCAATTTCTTCGTTAAAGCAGCATATCAATCACTTAGTGGTGTTCAATAATGCCAGATGGTAGTTGGTGTGGAAATGGGGTAGTCCCCAAAGAATCTGTAACTTTCTTTGGCTTTGCTTCCATAATAGACTTCCTACAAATGCTGAAGAGTTAGACTGCATCTGGCTCCTTTGGGTACTTGCTCTATTTGTAACAATGGAAAGGAGGATGTCTTACATACTCTTCAGGACTGCTACAGGGCTAGAGAAGTATGGGCTGGTTTAATTAATTCACGTGATGGTGATGTCTTTTTTACTGGAACTTGTAGTGATTGGTTGATCTCCAATTTAAAAGGGAGATTTGTAGGCCGGTATTTACTTGCTTGGAGCATTCTTTTTTGTTTTACAGTGTGGCGTATTTGGAAATGGAGAAACGAAGAGATATTTGGTAATTTTGTTATTCTAACTCAGTCTAAAATCAAAGTTATTCTTAATGAAGTTAAGACTGATTTAAAAGCATTGTCGTCATTTGAAAGATATATCCTTTTCAAGAAGGAGAGTTGAAGAGAGTATGGCAAAGTAGAAACTGCAAAAGGTGGGTTAGGTGGCACTTAATGACGATGGCACTTCTCAAATTGGTTCGAATTGTAGCACTGCTAGTGGTATTTTTCGGATAACATTGGTTTTTGGCTAGGAGGTTACTCTTTGTGGATTAATAATGCAGGTTCCCTTTTTCAGAACTTTGGGCAATTAAACGTGGCCTGGAGCTTGGGCTAAAAGTTAGAGAAAAATTTTAGTTCAATCTGATAGCCTTGAAGTTGTGCTTCGGTTAACTCATAAAAATGATGTTGAGATTCATCTTTCAGATTTAGGTATTGATATTAGAAGGCTTTTAGATCGTAATTAGCAAGTGAAGATTGCACTTGTAAAGAGAGAAGCCAACTACGTAGCTGACTTCTTAGCTAAACATGGTATTATTCAAGGTGTCAATTTTAACTATTTTGATGTTGCTCCCTTGTTCCTCAAGGAGTTCTTAAATCAAGATAGTTAAGAGTTTAATTACCCCAAAACTTTCTTATTTGTAACATGTTATTCCTTTTCTTCCTTATATATATATATATATATATATATATATATATATATATATATATATATATATATATATATATATATATATATATATATATATATATATATATATATATATATATATATATATATAACACCTAATTTTAATTTTCTATCAAACTATATTTTAAAAATATTTTTATTGATATAATATTTTCAATAGCATTGTTTTACACTTTTTTTTAATATAGATATTAAAAATATAAAGAAAAATGTAATATTTGTAACTCCCCGAAATTGGCATCCGACATGCCTGGCATTTTGCAGAGCATAAAAGATAACCCCAGGATAGTTTTTAGAGCAAATAGAGTTGGAAAAAGCAGAGAAATTCGCAAAAGTATAAAAGTTAAACATGCTCAAGCCAGGAAAATCGAGGATGGGTGATCTGGCGAAAAATTTGGGCTGATAGCAAATTATAAAAATAAGTATTAAATGGAGTTCAAAGGTATAATTTAAGGCAAAAATGAGTTCAAATGGATCCTCAAATCAGATAGAAAAATTTTACCCGATATAGAGAAAAAGGTTGACCAAAAGTTTGAACCAGCTTAAGAGTATTCAATTGGCCTCCAAAAATTATTCCAATCACATAGATATGGTAGAAATAATGCAAATAAAATATTAGAAGTGAAAAATAAATTTTTTGAAAGTTTCATAATTTCAAATTTCGGACATGCTGTCTAGGCTACTAAAGCCAGAAGCATATCAAAATGGTATCATAATGGATTGAAATTTTAACTACATGGTTTTGAACTCCTTAGTACATGTGGGGAAAAATATTGAAACATTCTGATTATGGAAACACTAGTTTCTAAAAACGGTTGAGGGATAGAGAAAATGGCTCATTAAGGTTTCAGTGAAAATTTAAAAATAGTAAATGACTTTTAAAAATTACCAAAATTTTCAAATCTATTATAAATTGTCCAAATTAGTGTTTGGATGTGAAAAATTATTTTTCTGCTAATTTTGAATTTTTAGGATTTCGACAAGCAGAATTTTCCTCTAAAATTGAAACCATATCGAAACGATCTTTGAATGACTTGAAATTTTAACCAAAATCTTCTACATGTATCTAGAAATTTACATTAAAATTTAATAATATTTGGATGAGTGAAACTTTGGTTTTTGGAAAATAGCTAAATTGGATTGGCAAAAGTAAATCAGACTGAAAAAAAAACTCTGATTGGCCTAAAAATTTATGTGAAGACCTAATTTATTATTTTAAAAATTATGGTTGATTAGAAGAAGAATTGATGATGGAAAAAGAGAGAAATTATTTTATGGTGCAAATTGGGCTTAAAAACATAACTTGGGCTTAAGTTAGGCCCAATTATTTTAATTAAATCAACCCAACCCATTAACCTATGTATAAATAGGCCAAAGAGATGCTGAATCTCCATAATTCTTTCCATTTCTCTCCAACTCTCTTTGGTTCTTTTCTTGGCCGAATTCCCTTCTCCCAATTATTCTCCTTAATTCTTCAATTTTCTCCAAGTTTCTCCCTAAATCCAAGCTTCTCTACTATATTTCAGTTCTTCTACAACATTATGGCAGCCTCTAAATTTCATTTTGAGCCATAGAAATGAATGTGAAATCAAGGTTTTTAATTTGGTTTAAATGCTCAAATAGGTAAATTAAGGTATATAGGTTATGTTTATCATGTTATATTAAATTAAGGAAGCAATTTAATGGATGTTTCCTTGTGAAAGAAATTCGGCCACTTAGGAAACATAAGGAAGGTGATGGTGTTTTGATGAAGGAAGACAAGGGAAATGAAGAATAAGGTGTGGAGAGCAAGAATTAAGGTAAGTGGATACAAACTATAATTTATTTCATTTAATCCTTGAATTTTAATGTGAAGTTTGTATTATATAGCCATACATATTTAAGGAATAATGAGAAATAAATTAAGATAATAATGTAAAATGATAAATTAGCATGAATTAAGTAGGAGTTAAGAAAGAAATTAAAAATTTATCAAGGAGATTGGATAAGGTTGAATGGGATCCTAAAATAAAAAAAAAAGATATTTGATGACTAATGAGATATTGAATGTAATTCTAATATTATAATAGTAATTAAATATGTTATGATGAAATTGGCATAAAAATAATATAGGTATATGTAATTGAGTATGAAACATAATAGTGATCATATAGGAAACAAAGAAAAAGTAAGGTAAAATAAATAAAGAAAATCATGTGCATATATAATTTAATGCTAGAAAAATAAATGATATCAAATACATGAAGAAAATATTAAGTATGTTGATTTCCTTATGTTGGTCGAATGGAATGTGTAACACCATACTCTCATCCATATAATCCATAAATATATAGAGATAATAATCAGATATACACATATATCTATTAATAAAAAATCATTGACTAATACAATAATAGTTGTAATTAATATAAAATACCATACATTAATTATAAAATCGTTCTACCTCAGTTTATGCGATCACAATATCTTTATGTACATGTTATTCAAAATTTCTTCTTCATATCCCGAAATCTTCTGTTCCTGCGGGCAGTTAACAACCGCACACTAAGCAACTATGTGCTTAGTAGTGGATACAACTACTCAAAATTTCATTCGATTATTTTTTTTTTCAATTTTTATTATCTTCATTATCTTAAGCAATTCTATTTATTTAACTCACTTTATCTTCTAATATGTTATTGATTTGTTATCACAGTTTAATTTCAATAATGCTTATGCCCCTGCAATTCCATTTTTATTTACTGGTTCTTGTTTGTCTCTTCATTTAAATTGTCCTTTTTTGTTATTTTATTTGGAATTCCTATTTTGGTTCACTATAATTATACAATAAACTTTTACTAGTCAGAGTTCATTAGTTGTAACATTCCATTTCTATTTTCTTTCTAATCTTCTTTTCTCATTCGCTAATTCATACTTTGCCATACCTCATTCTCCTATTAGTTTCTCATTTCCTCTTATATTTTCAATTAGGTACTTATTTTTGTTCGACTTACAATTTAAATTTTCCTATCTAGCTAACTCAATATTTCGTTAATTATTTTCTCAAAACTGCTAATTTATCCTTCGTTTCTCTTTGAATATTTCTCGCCATGAAACTGTTATTTTCTTTTAATTTGTTCCTTAATTCTATTCATTAGTCTATTCCACAAATTCATATTTTATTTTTCTTTTTTTGACCATACTATAGTTCCATCCATCATTTATAACAATTTATTCAAATTCTCTTTGTACTCTTTCTTGTCTAAGTTTATTACCTCTTGTAAGGACCCAAAATAGGCCTTAGTAGAATTTAAGGGCATTAGCATGTTATTAATAATTTATTAAGTCTAGATAGAGGAATTAAAAATAAGATAATATCAAGTAGACTAATGATTTATTATGAAAAGGTTAAGAGAGTCATTTAATATTGTGAAATATAGGGGTGTTATTGAAAAGAAAATATAGTTAAAGGGGTCAATTTTTGATACAATTAAATATTGGGCCAATTGTAATAATATAATAAGTATTTTGGGATGTAATTAAAAGAAGATATAAAGGTTGGGGCCAATGTTGAAGAAAAAGTTTAAGTGGGGGTCAATTTATGACATGCAAATTGTGTGAGGATTTAAAGTGGATTTTGGTGGGTCCTTGATGATGTCACCTTCCACTTTAGTCTCCATGCAAGCCTTGTATTTAAAGAAGTGCAGCCGGCCATACCATCAAGAAAAAGAAAAGAAAACATTTCTCTTCTATCTCTCAACCAAAAATCTGAAATTTAGCTTCTCTCTTTGCTAATAAAATTGGTAAAAATATTCATCCTTTCTCTCTTGTAAATCCGGTCACCCATCTTAAGTAAAACCTCCTTAATTCAATCTGAATGCATAGATGGAAGGCTAGAATAAAGAGGCTTACAAGAGTATAAGAGAACTAATAGATTGGAAGATAAAGGAAGAGGAAGAAATAGGAGGATTTTGAAGAAGATTTGAGTTGCATGTTCAGGTTTGGGAATTTTATTCATGTTGCATGTGGTTATTGTTGCTGGAATTGTGGATTTATATATGTGACAGATGAATTTTTAGTTGGTGATGTGGTTTTTAGAGATAGAAATATAATACTTTGCATGTGTCATTTGGTAAAATATATATATATATATATATATATATATATATATATATATATATATATATATATATATATATATATATATATATATATATATATATATATATATATATATATATATATAATCTGTGTAGGATCACTATGAAACGGTTTTTGTTTTTGGAGTATATCTTAAGTTATACAACTCTAATTTTGGTGTTTTCAGTTTGTGCTTACACCTAAGATATGGACCTGTGTTTTTGTAGAAGGAACTTTTGTTTGATTCTCCTTTTAAGTTTGAGTAATCTTGAGTTGAAATCGGATGTGAACTGCTGTCCAGTTACAGTCAACTAGCCTCAGTATTTTGATAATATTTTATTTCAGAAGACTCGGAATGAGATGATACAAAATTATTGGTAAACTAGACATTTATGACTACAACTTTCATGAAGAAACTTTTGTCTAATTATGTACGCATATTTTTATATGAATTTTATAATTGGTGATAAAAACTGTTTTTGGTATTATGAACTGTTATGGTTTTTTTTAATTATCTTGAGTTATAGATGTGATATGAAGGTAATTCTTAATGTTTTGGAAATTAGAAACACAAGGGATTAGTATTCTCATACTTTCATGTAAATAATTAGAGAATTAACAAGAATATATTTGTAGGATATGTTGAACCAATGTAATGAGAATAAATTTTAGGAATCTTTAATAAAGAGAAACATGTAAGCATCATGAACTAGTTGCTGTAATTACAGAATAAATTGGGTTATAAAACCTCAATTGAGTTAATTTCAATTTCATATTTTGCATAAGAAACATACCTATAACTTTGTAGAAGATACTTAGGGCTAAATATGCTTGTATGCTATCCAAATATTCACTTGAAATTGTAGTGAGCTGTTATTCTCGGTTCTGGAGCAGTTTGTGGTAAAATTGAGATATCTGTGTGTACAATGATCAGAATGACATTAGGTTAATTTGTATGCAAAATAGACTCATAAATACACATTTTATATGAAGGAAGTATGACTTAAAAATATATGCAAGCATGTCAAATGTTGACTTGAAATTCGTAGGTACTGAATGTACTGTTAGGGGACAAACCTTAATAAATTGGGCATAACTTTTTGTAGAGTTGTTAAAATGCTACAAAGTAAAATTTTGGTAAAACTAGAGACATGAAAGTATAACTTTTATGAAGAAATGTTGGTCTAAATCCCACATAATTTTATGCTATGAATTTTTATAAGTGACAGCGAACACTGTTTTGGTTCTATGGACAGCCTATAGTATTTCTCAAATATCTTGAGCTATACATAAGATAGTGAATTTTGATGCTATGGAAACTAGACACATAGGAAATAAAATTGTAGAAGATCATTTAGCCTAAAAATGACATTTTCAAAATCATAAGTGGCTCAAAAGTTGGGTCCATAATGCTGCCCTGTGCAGAATTTTAATGTATCTTACATTATGCTTTTTATATAGTTAAATTAAATTTGTGTCTATGTAAATACACAATGAATTGGATATGGCATGTGGTATGGCTATTAATAAAGGGTTATATATATATATATATATATATATATATATATATATATATATATATATATATATATATATATATATATATATATATATATATATATATATTCATACATGTATATAGGTAAAGATTATTGATAAAGACGTCTAAGATATATATATATATATATATATATATATATATATATATATATATATATATATATATATATATATATATATATATATATATATATATATATATATATATATATATATATATATATATATATATATATATATATATACTCATGAATGTTCATTTGATGCTGGAGTATATGAACCAAGAAAATGAAAACATGTTATGTTATATATATTTATATGTAAAGATGATGGTACCTAGTTGTATACATATCGATGAATCTAAAGCTGCTATATTTAGTTGTATGATCTTACATGATTGGGTTTGAAGCTTGAAAGATGTTTTAGAGTAATGATTCAAAGAATATGTTTAAAGTGAAATATATGAATATGACTTTACTTAATTGAAATGACATTATTAAGCATATGTGTTGTCACATGTTAGCATGCTAAAATACAAATCTATACTGCTATAGACTCAATTGTAGAAATTTTATTAAGGCGTATAATGGCAATGTGTTATGAGTCTATATATACAATTGTACGCATTAGAGATGGAGTATCTTGTCATGTGATTGTTACATGAGCAAATTGTATAAATTGTTTATGAATTGTGCATATATGTTTATGTACTAGAGAAGATATATATTTTTACATGATTATGTACGGGTACAAATAGCATTATATAAGTATAATCTTGACATATGGAATAGTTACATGATTGAATAGGATTACAAGTATAGAATAGTAATACCCAACAGTGAAATGTTTACAGGTTTACAGAAAGTTACACATGAGCGTGTATATGAGTACATGGTTCATAGTTATACAAGTGTATACATGTGCATATACGAATATGAATGAATAAAGAAAAAATAAAGTAAATAGATTTTTCTGCCTGCATTGAGTCTAGGAAGTGGATAGATAGGCATGCCTATAAGGGTACCTTGTAGCTGCGATAGTTTCAACCCCTTTTGGGTGACTAAACAGACATGATCCCATTTGGATCAGTGGTGCCTTCGGGTGACCTATTATCTCTTTGGTGCCTTCGGGTGACTTATTATCTCCTTGGTGCCTTCGGGTGACCTATTATCTCCTTTGTGCCTTTGGGTGACCTAGTACCTTCGGGTACCACCGTATAACCCGTTATCCACCTCTTTAGAGTAGTGCAGGCTTTATACCAAAATTAAGAAAAGTTTGATGTTTAACTTAAAGTTTCATGAAGCATGACAATTCATAAATTGATTTCATTATCTAATTTATATGTGAAATTCCTTTTCATCACATATGGAAATTATGATATTAAAAGAGGTTGCAATATACACTTATGCATGATTATCGCATATAGGAATAGTATGTACAGAGTTATATAAATGAACTAGTGCATCACTAATATCTAGTTATGGACTATATTAGAGATAGTATGTTTTTCTATAGTAATATGTTGCTTGCTTGAGGTAGATAAATGACTTGCAAGATTCGTCATGTATGAAAGCTATGAAAATATTTTGCTGAAATAAGTGTTTTCTATAGCAATGAAATATAAGAGTTATGTATAGGTATTCATGTTGGTGATTGCTTTTCAAATTAATACATTGGGTTATATGTTTTCCCTATATCTACTCGTTCTTGCTCTTTATTGAGAATGGATGTATAATGTCTTGTGCATACACATAAAATATTTACAGATTTACAAGTGATAAAGTTCACATGATAATGGTATTTGAGATGGAAGCGAGCTAGAAATTCTATGTATGCATTGGTACAATAAGTATTACAAATATATTTCTAGATTGATAAATGACAAACTTTCATAGTACTAATGCTCTGTCTTACTTATGAATATGCATGTCCTTGTTGATCATAAGCTTATATATATATATATATATATATATATAGTATATGTTAAAGTGTGTGGTATGTGGAAGGAATGACTGAGTATAAACAATGGTATATCATTCAATGAATGAATCGCAAGTCTAAAGGATAAATATGCTTATATGATTAAATGTTGTGTATATAAAGCATCAATGCTGAATTTACTATCAGTAAGTCATTCGGTTATCATGTGTGGACTCTTGTCTGTATTTTTTTTTAAATTGAGCATAAGTTATACTTATAGTTCATGATGTATGCTTGTTAGCGACCACTGTGAGTGGTCGTTTGTCATATTTTGTGTTCCCCACTAAGCTTTATAGCTTAGCACGGATTTTTTTATCCGTATAGGTTGCAAGGATAGGACTTTCTCTCAAAACTGATATCTGCAGTAGGTTGGCCAACACAAGTCTTAGAAGATTGATAGTAGAGTCTTCTCTTTGTCCTTTTATTTTGTAGTTATGGAAACTTTAATTATGTTGGAAATTTTGTATAAGTACAAATGTTATGTTTGAGAAAACATTGTAATGTATTAAGGACTTTTATATAATTAAGGTATTACTCTTAAGTTCACATGATATGGTTTTTATTTCTTCTATAAGTTATCTAATAAGAAATGTTTTCAGCTTGAAAACGTTGTAATATATGTCTTATGGTATAAGATATTATGGTAATAGTTAAGTATAGGATATGGGTGTTACACCTCTTGTAATATCTTAATAATCTGATCCTTTATTTCATCATGTTTTACTTAATTAAATTAAGGATTTACTTTCTTGTCTTTATTTTCTTTTATACTTAATTCTTTAGTACAAAAATATGTATAAAATCTTTAGTCGGATGTAACATTTTGGTTAGGCCCCATGGCTCACTACTCATTGTCCTTAAATTTTATTTATTCTTCGTTTTAATTCCTTCGACCTTCATTACTTTTCTTTATCTTCGTTTATATATTTTTCTTATTTGATTTCATTTCTTTCCTTACTAAATAGAAAGTCACACATTAAATCCTTGTAATTTCCTTCTATTATATAAATCCATGATTTATTCTTAATATACTCATAATTTACTTTAAATACCTTTATCACTTATTCTTTCTAATAAATTTCTCAAATTTTTCGAAATTTACTTTTCCTTAACTTGACCAATTTTGATTACAGTTTTGACTGGATTAACTTCCGTTGGCCTTTAATTTAAATTAAATGCATAAATTGCAATTTAAATCCTAAAATTTCTCTCATGATGACGAATTACATTTTGATCCTTAAGATTTGTATTATTGACGATTTTATCCTTCTTAACTTGTCTATTAATTTAATTTCTTCAATTAACTTACATTTTAACTCATTTAATTTTATTTGACTTTTATTTGATTTCCAATGTACAAATTACATTTTGATTCTTTGAATTTTTCAAAGATGATAAATTTACAATTTAGTCCCTTAACTTTTAACTAATTACCTTTTGGCTCCTTTTTGTCTTATTTAGCCAGCTTAATTTTCTTATTCACTCTTTTTACTTCAACTGGCCAATTTACCCTTATTTTATCACAAAATTACAGTTTTGCTCTTACTCATCATATTGGTCTTATTTTCCACATTATTTATTATTTATTTACATTTATGGCATCTAAATTATCATAGTTATTCTTTTATCTCGATTTCATACAAGATTATCATTTTGTCCCTAGTCGTGAACAACCACGAACTGGATAAACGAAATGTAAATACGATGTACCAGGGGGATCCCATCACTAGGTGCGACACCAAAACCCCAGTACTGATACATATAATAAGCTGGCTTTCCAATCTCATATATCATAGTCATTTCTGATAACAGCTATCATATAAAATCATGGTATCCCGCGGAATAATTTCCTATGGCTAGCCATACTATTCAAAAAACTGGATTTTCCACTGACACTAAGGGCATTATTAAATTTTCATTTCTTATCACACTTATGCATTATTATTTTTTCTTATTATTCTATTTTAGTCACATCATGCTCTCAAAATATTCAATCAAACTCATCAATTATGCATTCATCACATAGATGCTCATTATTAGATAACTGAAAAATAAACTATAAAATTTACTCATGTTCATTATTCGGCTTCGATAGATTTTTCTTTCCATTTATGAATTGTATCTCTTTCCCATTTCATATCATATAAAATTTTCTATCTGTCTATAGTCCTTTTATGGTGAAATAACTACACATGATAAGTCCCAAATTTCATTAAAATTATAATGTAATTAAGGTCCTTCCTCATTTTTTTTCACTCAGTTAACAATATTACATTTCTTATGCTTTATTTTTTTCCTAATTATCATTAATTGTTCAACTAAACATTATTTATATATTTTACATCCCTTTATATATATATATTTCGGCCATTATATATATTTCTTGGCCATTATTTCCTTGTATCTTATATTACTCAATTTTTTTATTAAATACTCCCAAATAAGTTAACTTATTCTGTTATATTAATTATAGGAGTCTAATTCGGTCATTATGTAATCTAGTACTTTTAATATGTTTTCTCATATTACTTATTTTCATCTTACATTAATTCACCAAATTATTAGTTTATATCAATTTATTTCACCTTTTTGTTCACTTATGTATAGTCACATAATGTTACATTATATATATATATATATATATATATTCCACTTTATGTTAATAAGTTTATTTAACTCGAATTATTCTAATTATACACCACTAAATTAATATAATATATTTATTACGTAAAGTACTATTTAATTTTAGTTCTTCAATTCATATACCATTGTATACAATTCGTTCCGCATATAATTCTTAACATTCACAAATCTCTTCCTACTTCGTTTTATGTTATTTATGTTTCTAATACCAATGTGTATTTGTATATATATGTCAATTAACACTTAATTTATTTAAATATCTTTATCTTACCCTCATGAATTTCATTATGTTTTATATATAATTTTATACCCATATATTATCTTTAACTTAATTCCATCATAACACATGTATTTATTATTAGAATATTATAATTACACTCAAGTCTTAATAAATCACCACATTTCACTTAGAAATTCCATAAGCATCATTTGGCTTTCCAACTAATTACTTGATTTCTTCTTTTATTCTCCTCTATTTCATGTTATATCACTATTTTATATTATTATCTCAAATTATTTCTCATTATTTCTTAAAATTTATATAGTTACCTAATATAATAATTCACCATAATATTCAAAATTAAATGAAATTAAGGGTAGTTTGTATCCACATACCTGATAGCGTCGATCTCCACATTTTTCTGTATTTTGCCATCCTTGAGCTCGCCGGACCGATCACCGAAGCTTCGCCGAAAAATGCACCGAAGTTGCACTTGGAGATCCAGGCCCGAGGATTTCACGGTGGGTGGTCACGCGCTCCAGCGTCACCAATTTTGATCGGGATCTAACAAAACTGCCGGTCAATCTTTCTCTCTGATCTACCTTCCACCGACGAGAGAAGAGGAGCGAAGGATGTCGGAGAAGCCCCTGGCTCTCGGTATCCCACCGGTGCCGTCAACCCCCTCATCTGTCGTCGAAAATTGTCGAAAAGAAGGGAGAAAGAGGAGAGCTATAATGGTAGAAAAATTGGAAGAGACGTTATTTATTTATATAAATTTTCATAATATATATTTTAATTAACAAATATTAAATTAAAATCCAAAAGTAATGCTAATTATATTAGATTCTTAATAATTGATCCTTGCAAACTGGTACCAAAAGGTACTATTTACCAACTATAATCAATTTGAATTTTTGGGGCGTTACAGTTCTCCCCCACTAAATAAAATTTCATCCTCGAAATTTATCTGAATAGCGAAACTGTAGTCACTGTTACTTATATTTTCCCCATGTCATGATATGTTCAGAACACTATAATAGAGCATATGTTTGTTCCTTAATTAATTACTTCATCGGTCCAAAATATGAGCAGTCTTTCATCAATTAACAGGTCTTTTGTCTAATAATAATTGATCTTTTATTACTCCTTTTAACTCCTTTATCACCTAACCACATCGCTCCTCTAAACTCTTTGTTATCCTGATCTCCGTTGTTCAACTCTGATATTTGATTTCTGTACATAAGCTTCTTATTAAGAAAAGATCCATGTTTACTGTCTATTATTGAATGATTCAATAACTAATAGAAATCAAGCATCTTTTTTTATCTCAATGAGGCCTTTATTCATCGTAACTGACGAAATCTATACTGGGTTTCAGCTATAACCCCTTACTAGTATAACAAAACTGCCACTAACAGAATCGAATACAAAGCATGTAACTGTATGACTATGCAATAACAAATGTATATGTATACTATAAAGCATGTGGCCATATGATTGAACTGTATGTATGTATGTTGTATGTTTATGCATGGACAGAAATGTAAATGTACACATGGATGGCTGATGCATAATATTAGTGGCGGTGTATACTAGCTGGGTTAACGAAATCACCCAGAAGTGTTAGCTCATAACTATCGAGATAACTAAGAGTCTAACTCCGGTCCTCAATCACCAACTTACTTATTTATACTCAAATTATATGAGGAAACGGATAACATCAAACTTGCCCTTTCAAATTCACTCATTCCATATGGCATGTACATAAGTTACTTGTAATAATTTCTTCGCTTACATATCCACTCTAATCTTAGGATTGCCTAAATCGGGCTCTGATACCATTAAATGTAACACCCTACTCTCATCCATATATCCATACATATACAGAGATAATAATAAGATATACACATATATCTATTAATAAAAAATCATTGACTAATACAATAATAGTTGTAAATATAAAATACCATACATGAATTATAAAATCGTTCTACCTCAGTTTATGCAATTCCAATATCTTTATGTACATGCCATTCGAAATTTCTTCTTCATATCCCAAAATATTATGTTCTTGCGTGCAGTCAACAACTGCATGCTAAGCAACTATGTGCTTAGTGGTGGATACAACTACTTAAAATTTCATTCGATTAATTTTTTTTTTCAATTTTTATTATCTTCATTATCTTAAGCAATTCTATTTATTTAACTCACTTTATCTTCTAATATGTTATTGATTTGTTATCACAGTTTAATTTCAATAATGCTTATGCCCTTGCAATTCCATTTTTATTTATTAGTTTTTGTCTGTGTCTTCATTTAAATTGTCCTTCTTTTGTTATTTTATTTGGAATTCCTATTTTGGTTCACTATAATTATACAGTAAACTTTCACTAGTCAGAGTTCATTAGTTGTAACATTCCATTTCTATTTTCTTTCTAATCTTCTTTTCTCATTCGCTAATTCATATTTTGCCATACCTCATTCTCCTATTAGTTTCTCATTTTCTCTTATATTTTCAATTAGGTACTTATTTTTGTTCGACTTACAATTTAAATTTTTTTGTTTAGCTAAATTAATATTTCGTTAATTATTTTTTCGAAACTGCTAATTTATCCATCGTTTCTCTTTGAATATTTCTCGCCATGAAACTATTATTTTCTTTTAATTTGTTCCTTAATTCTATTCATTAGTCTATTCCATAACTTCATATTTTATTTTTCTTTCTTTGATCATACTACAGTTCCATCCATCATTTATAACAATTTATTCAAAATCTCTTTTTACTCTTTCTTGTCTAAGTTTATTACCACTTGTAATATCAAATTACAGTTTAATAATCGGATCCTTTATTTCATCATGTTTTACTTAATTAAATTATGGATTTACTTGATAAGTTGATAACCAGAAACGCAATTGGCATAATTAAAATAATAAAAGATTGAAATGAATTAAATAAACAAAAGTACAATAGGAAGGAAGAAGGTAATTACTGAATTCAACAAAAAGGATAATTAGAAATAAACTATGAATTAAGTAAATAATAATAAAAATAAATAAATAAATAAATAAAAGGAAAGGAAAAATGCAAAACAAATGATAAAAGTATAAAGTAGAACAGTTAAAAACAGTAAAGTGTCAAGAAAGAAAGGTAAAGCACAAGTAAGGAAACAAAAGTAGAAAAGTCTATCAAGTAATGAAATACAGACAGATTAGGAATTAAAAAGATACAAAAGAATAAAGTATGCAGAGGTAGGAAATAAAAATAAAATTTTGATCAAAACTATAATATAGAAGGAACAAAAGACTAGGACAATAAAAAAAGAAAAAAATATAAAATAAAATAAGGTTGACAGGACAAAAATAAAGGAATTAAACAGTAAGTAACAAGTGTAAAAAAGGTCAATAACTAATAGATAGTAATGAATAAAAAGGCATGAAAATTGAGTCAATGCGATATGAAAACCTTAAATATCAACGATCAAACAGTTGATAGTATATACAAGTAAGAAGATAGAAAGAGTTATAAAGTACGGACCAAAAAAACAATAGAAAAGCTAAATAAATTAGTTTAAAAAGGTAGAAATATTCAACCAAAAAGATAATAGCAAAAAGGTAAAACAAAAGAGACAGTAACAAGTAAAAGCAAGCAAAATGTACAGCCAGTCAAAGAAAATAACAGACAGTATAAAAGTGAAACAATCAGAATCAAAGTTAAAAGAATTAAACAAAATTCTATATATAGTAAGTCTCAAAGAAAATAAGCAAAATTTATCAAGCAAGTCCCAATGGTGAATTAATGAATACGGAATATGAAAGAACAGCAACGGAAAACAACTAAATCGAGTAATAATAACACAAAATTAAAGTGTAACATAAATAATAAATTATTTGCATAGTTGTATCCATCACTAAGCGACAAGGTTGCTTAGCGAGTGGTTCTTTGATTGCGAGCAGGGACAGGTATTGAAGATGCAAGAATGAAGACGTGGTTCAGCATGTGCATGTGGCGAGGAACATAAGACAATGTAGGGAAAATTATAAGTAAACTAAGGGTGTTACAACATTAATAATAGTATATATCACTAAAAGTTGTATATTTATTTGAAATATTCGTTTTATTGAACTATATGTCTAAATCTAAAAGTCTAATAAAAAAAAGTGTTCTTTTGAATATTTTATAATTTTATGTTTTGATATATATATATATATATATATATATATATATATATATATATATATTGAATATTTTTAGTGAGAAATTAAAAACTATAATTTGTATTTAAAGACAAATTTTGTCTGTCGCTAAATAAATATCATATTTTTTTTTAGATTTTGGATGGAAACTTAGTGGATGGTTGAATTTGAAAAAAAAATTAAAAGGTTGGAGATCAATTTAGTTGGTGTTTTTAGTTTTAGAGCTAAAATGAAATAAGATCATAAACTGAGGAAATTTTTATAATTAATCAAAAAAATTAAGAGTTGTATAATTACTAATAGTTTGTTGTCTTTAAATTCACATAGTTATTTGTTCTTGAGAAAGTGTTAATTATATATAGCATCACCTCCGAAGCTGTTTTTGAATTGTAATTTTAAAAATGAAAAAAATGCTTATTTTTGTAACAAACAAAATTTGACGATGATACACTTGGTGTCTGAAGAAGATCACACGTAAGTGCCAATAATACTATATATATATATATATATATATATATATATATATATATATATATATATATATATATATATATATATATATATATATATATATATATATATATATATATATATATATATATATATATATATATATATATATATATATATATATATATATATATAAGTAAAATATTTTTATGCAACAAAAAAATTGCAATTTTGTTTGTTGAAAATTTTATTTAATAAAAATAATTCAAAACATTTAAATATTATAATTTTATCCAATCCAAATATTAAATTCCATAATTAAAAATTAAAAATTATTAAATAAATATGTTAATTCCTTCTTTTTTCCTTGAATAAAAAATCATGTGTTATCATAAATGAGATTCATTCTTAAAAGAGAAAATTTCATTTTATGTGATGTGGTATCAACATGGTATTAAAGAAAATCTCTAAAAAATGGAATTTAAGATTCAGGTCTCATTTGGTTTAGCTAATAAGTACAGTTGGTACCAGATATCTATTATATTATTGATAGATGATCGATGATTAATATTTAAGAGTTTGATAAAATTATACAAAACTATTGCTATTTGATGGTATAATTAACAAAATGAGTATATTTTTTAATGTAAAAGTATATTTTTATTATAAATAAAATAAATAATAGTATAATATAAAAATTTATAAATTGATCAAATAAACAACTTGTCGTAGAAAAATATATAAATTTATAAAAATAAATTATCATTAATATATATAATATAAATTTATGTTTTTTTTTAAATATATTTTATTGATTAATATTTTATTGTGTTAAATAAATTAATAATATATCATGAAAAAAAATTCTTAAAAGCTCTAAAATAATAGAAAAAACTAAGAGCTCGTCCCAAAAGTTAAACCAATCAGCTCCTATTTCAGTACTGTACTCGTACATACTCCAAGTGACGATTTAAGATGAGCTTGTGTTCATACTCTAAGGTGGCGATTTAAAATTAGCTTGGGGCATCAACTTCCTCACGCCTAAAAAATAAAAAGTTCAAAGTGTTGGGTTATTTTAATTTATTGGGTATGTAAATCTCTTTATTGACCCCATTCTTCTTCCACAACCCTGAACACAAATTTAATATCCTTAATAATTATTTGAATAACAGATATTTTCAAATAAAAAATAATATTTCTTTTAAAATTATTCTCATATAAAATATATAGATGCTTAAAAGGACAAAAACTCTACATGTCATGACATCACAACACGAATTTTCACGTCTTGCACCCTTGGCAGTTAGCAGGCACACAGGCAATGTTTATATTTTAATTTGTGGAGACTACCAGAAAGATTTAAAATAAAATAAATGCAAAATGCATCATCAGATCCTTAAATTCATACATATTTTTAAACTTTTGTTTTCTCACATTAAATATATAAAATAAAATGAGGGCAATCCGAATAATTTGAATAAATCAACCTAAAAATTAAATTCGGATAAAGTTATTAATATAATTTTAGTATAAATTAAATTCCCAATTCACGAACTCTCATTTTTATATTATTAAATTCTTATTTAGATCCTGTGTGCATTAAAATAAAATTTGACCAGATATGACTAAATAAAAATTTAAGAATCCAATAAAAAAAAAAAACAAAAAAAGTGCAAGTTCAGGGATAAAGAATGTATTTTCCCTAAAATACAACATATGTTAGAGAATTAGATTTGAAGGAAAAGAAATTGTTTAGGTTCAAATTGAAACAAGAATAATATATAAGTTTGTTATTTCATCCATTTCCCTGAATATCAGAAAAATTACCGATTTTGCTTGTTAAATGCTTCATTTAATATAGGAGTAAAAATTAAGAATTGATCATTAAAAATCTTAGAAAATAAGCAAATCTTTAGTTAGAACAACACCACAAAGCTGGCATTTTCTTTTTCTCCTTTCTGAACTCATTCTAACAAACATATACAACCTTTAGTGCATACGAATTTGGAATGAGTATGTAACAATCATATACATAAACCTTTGAAATACATCTATATAACAGAAAAAAAGGCAACTCCAAAATGCCACAGAAAATAGTCTAAACTTTAGATGGATGCATATTAGTCTTGACCTGAAAACTCAGATTTAATCATACCTCAATTTCAGGCTCATCATCCTAAGAACTTATCAACCCTGCTGTTCGTTCCCCTTGACAGAAACTTCATGCAGATTGGCGGTGTAACCCCTGCTATAGCAAGTATTGAACTCGGCAAAGTCCATATGCCATCCCCACAAATCAAACCTGAAGCCACTGCGGGGCCAAAGGCATCTGCCTTTGCTTTATTTATCTTTTCCCACACGTACAGAATAAAGCTTCCCACACACATGTCAATCGCAAAGTATGGTCCCAGATAGAAAGGGATAGCCATGGCCATTGGCAGCGGAATGAATCTTGCCCATTTCTTACCCAACGTGTCTTTGATCAAGTTTATTAGAATGGCTGCACCAAAAAACACACAACATAGCAAGAGGCAATCCTTCGGCAGAGCTGATAATCCTTGTACCCCCAGTATTGCCATATTTCTGAAAATAACAGCATTAGGCGAAGGGTATTCACTTCCAGGATGACCAAGATCATCGAATGCTTTGTAGAAGAGCCAAAACACACAAGGTGAAATTATGCAACCCATTGCAGTGCCTATTAATTGGCTCACAAACATTGACCGGGGTGAGGATAAGGTTAAATAACCTGTTTTAAAATCCTGAGTGAGGTCAGAGGCTGTAGAGACAATGTTCATCATGACTCCACAAGCCGCAAGTCCAGCTAGAACTCCCCCATGTGATGCACCAGCCCATGCTCCAATTGTGAATATGGCAAGATTCCCATAGGTGGATGCAAGGGACCAATCGGTGAGTCCACACCCATATGCATTACAGAATGCCAAGGTCGGTGCAAAGATGTAAATTACCAGTATGTAATACCATTTGAGTTGGTGAAAGATGTGTGGAAGAGTGGCAGTAGATATGGCAGCTATTGTGACATAACATGCAACAGCAAACCATGTTGGAATTTGATCTTTGAGAAAGAGTAGAGTGCGGCATTCTTCATCATAGGAAATCCTAGAGCTTTTGGGAGAACTATGATCAGCAAAAGGAAGATCACGACTGGCATGTCTACCTCGAAGTTGAAGAAACAAGGCAGCAAGGGTTCGGCTTAGCACCTTAAAGAAGTTGTATAAACCATCACCCAGGATCATGGCAATGGCAATAAATACCTAATTTCATGGCATAACGTAGTCAGTGAGGATGAAAACAAGGCTTTTTGGAAAAATGTTGTAAGCACGAAGAGGCATTTTTGTTAGTTTAATAGATTGAAACTCACCCTGTAACCTTGAAGGCCATGTATGTCACTTGAGCTAAGTTCTGCAGGATACCAATCACCTTTTCTAGTTTCTATTAGGGGCCACATTAGACCCCATGACAGAACTCCTCCAAGCAGCACTGATATGTTTACAATATACGGGCAAATCATCCCAACACCAACATATGTTGCTGAGAAATCAAAATAAAACCTGAAAATATAATAACATTGTATTATATATAAAGAATATATAGAAGTATTATATCTCAGGTATAATGCTTCCATAATAGATATTTTGAAGGCTAAGTATGTATACTTGTTTTTATATGCTTTGAGCCCAAATGTAGGGAAGCTAGCAAATCCACAATCATCACCAGCAGTATAGAACCACTGAAAGAAACCCCACAAGAAGCTGAAGGAGAAGAATTTTCCCAGCATTTTTACTTGTTTCCTACAATGGCAAGAATGGAAAATGTATATTTGATTTTCAAAATTGTTAATTTACCCATTTACGGTTTAAAAATACAGTCAGTTTCTGAGAATGCCGTACTTTGCTAGTCTGGCCCCTGCAGGAGTGTGGAAGCTGTTGATGAGATGAGCAGTTGCAGTGCCACTTGGATATGTCAACTTGAAGTCAATAATCATAATCTGAATCCAACCATGACATGTGGCATGTCAAGCAAGACTGGTAAATAACTTCTACAAAAATCAACTGCTATAGAAGATTGTAAATAAATTAAGTGTTTTAGACAATATTGTTAAATTTATTTAATGATTTATCATATACCTTTCTGAGAGGAACCACCGAGAAGAGGCCCAGAAAGCTAACTATAAACAAGAAGCCGATCATCCAACCTAATGACGGATTTTTATAGTCACTCCTGTCCTCTACTGACAAATTGGCAATAGTTTTACTCATTCCAAACATGTAACTCCCAAAGCCTCCTACAACACATCAATCATCAAAATATCAAATTTTAAGCAAACTAGAACCAATTGTAGAATGAAACCAATTACCTTCACCATAAAATTCAAAAATAAAAGAGATATATATACATCAATATACCATCAAGCATGATTGAAGTTTCAGAATTTGGAAATTTTTCCCACAGTGGCCATTGCATCAAAATTGTTCAGATTCAAAAGAAATTTGCAGAAAAATTAATATGACAATTTCAAACATGAAATGAAATCATCCATCCAAACATGGTATATATACCTCAGGCCTAAAAATTACCTCGATGAGTTAAACTCCGGAAATGGTGCTTGAATAGCACATTTGGGAGCTGATTGGGCAGTCTGATTTATGCACAACAATGCAGAATTTACTCCAACCCTTGTTTGCACATTTCATTTTCCTTTTGTTTTCGTCTTGCTTTGAATCATAGTTATTTCATGAATCTTACTGGCTGACACAGTTACATAAAAGTAGCTTGATGCTATTTCAAATTGAAAATAATTAATTGCATTGTCATCAGAGATCATGCATCTCCTGAAGCATACATAAGGAATCAATTAGTGCAGGAAATGTTTTCATTACCCAGGAAACACTTTATCCCTTTACATAATCTTCCATCTATTCCTTTTCAAAAGATCACAAAAAGATCCTCAAGACAGTCGGAAAAATTCACAATGCACATGGGGCCCAAGACATTCTGTTTGTCGAGAGCATTCCCTAAATAGGAAAAAGTTAATGACCATAGTAACTTTATTACATCTAAACTCCATTTTCTTCTTCTAGATCATTTTACAATGACAAATATGTTAGGAGTTTAAACTAGGGTAACTTTAACATAACAATATCTATTTTTCTCTTAATGATTTAACTATGATGAACTATGATGTAGCAATTTTTTTTTTTTTGCAAAATTGTTTTATAATTCTTAACCTTCACTCTTAATTTGATTAATTGGATAAGACGATAACTTAGCCAATTAAAATTGAAGCAGATAATATGCTTATCCTGACAATGTTATTGTTGTGTTGTTCACCAAGTGACAATTATTTTTGACAATGATCTTAGTCATTCAAAAAGGCCAAAGTTTAGACTAAAAAATATACATATTTCTTAAAAGTCAGCTTTAGTTTTTCAAAAAATCATGAGGCGAGTGGGAATTTATGTTTTAGTAAAAGGAAAGAAAAGAAAAGAAGAGAAGTTCGTCTTTATGGAATATTCTTTGATTTTTCACTTTCCAAAACCTACCCAAAGGAAAAAGACAAGAAACAAAGGACTGACTATTTGATCATTCTTTGAAGGAAATCAAATTGAAAACGGTGTCTCATTTAATAATTTCAATCTAATTGCTATGAAAAACAAATATTTACACGAGTAAATTGAATCTAAGATCATAAAAAGAAAAGGAACCAAAGGAAGCTTACCGCTAAAAGCTATGCCGGAAGAGGCAACAACACAGGTCTGAATAACAGTGTTCTCTTGTCTGGTAAAAGGACGATTGAGAAAGAAAGATTTAGGAAGAAAAGCTGTCCAAATCTTCAAAAAGAAGAAACCCAAAAGACCAGCTGATACATTGAGAGAAGGGATGATTCCAGTGGTAAGATTCAGCTTCATTACTACGAAGCTGAACAATATGCTCAGAATCAAACTCACAATAAAAGCCCTTAGAGTCAGCTGATTCTTCCATGAAGGCACCTCTTGCTCCTGGAACACTTGCTCCACTGAAAACTCCTGCTCTTTTGCTTCGTCTTCTTCTCCTTCTTCAATTGGATTTCTATGGTTCCTCCTCTTACCCAAATCAAAACCCTCATCTTCTCCATGCTCCATGTTTTTTCGTAGTCAGTGGGTGTCAAAATCAAATAAAGAGGCTTGAAGAAAAGAGTGGGAAGAAATGAAGATGAAGATATTAGTGTAAGATGGTTGGGACTTAATAGCCATCCAAAACCTCCGCAATTACTGCAAACCAAATTGACCTGTATTCAATGTACTGTTTTTTTTTTTTTGCTGTATTCAATGTACTGTTATGAACGTAGTCTTCTTTCATTTTCACTGCTTCCAAATTTTCCACCAATGTTATTAAAGTTGAACCAAAGAAAATAATGGATTTTTTTAAAATAATGTTTTTTTAAAAAATATTTACAAAAATAAAATCTATCATAAAATAATTACAAAAATAAAATTTTTTGTGACGAGAAATAATTTTTTTTTAAAATCGTTGATTTTACCAGCGATTTCAGTACATAATTTTCCGTGTACCGATTATTAAATTAATAAATTATTTATTTATTTTTTAATTTAATTTTTTAAATAAAATAAAATAGATACCTGGAATAAATTATCATCTTAATTTTCATCTAATATTAAAAAAATTATATATATATATATATATCCCAAACAGTTCCTTAGCTTGCAGATGCTCCTATCATAAACAACATATAATTAATAATTCAAATAAACAATTAAAAGTGTTTATAGCAGCCTTTTGGATCTCCATTAAATTCATCTAATTTTTGAACTAATTAATTCATCATTATAGTTATATCTTTATATCAAAAAAAAAAACAACAAAATAATAATTTTTTATGCATTTTCAATTTTAATCCAGTTAATATTAATATTAGCAGCTCATCAGATGGACCATTGCGAGAAATTGAAGAAATAGAGATTAATTATACCAAGAATTGGTCAACATGTAAAAGTAGGCAAATATCGGTGACTGTGGATTGGCCTATACATGCAGTTTAATTTTAAATCAAAAGGAACAAGTTTTTATTATGTGCACCAATCAAACGATATTACTTAGATTAGAGCTCCCAATAAATGTTTAAACTCAGATTCTCGTTTAAGAGTCTCATATCTGAACTGCATCTCAATTAATTAAAATTTTCTATAGTTTGAATTTGAATATAAAATCTCTAATTAAAGATAAATTGACCATTATCATTTCGTCTGAATTTTATAACAGATGGATTCGGTTTAAACTGAATTTTTATTTATTTTTCAGTTTTATAATCATAAATTTTTGTTCAGCATAATTATATATTTCACGATACTTAATTAATGCAGAAAAAACAGTTAAATTGCATTAATTATAATTTACAGTATTTTCACTCCGATGATCAGATAAACATTGTTTTGATTTATGGATGAGGATTCGACAATAAATCTTTAAACTTTGTCTCCGAGACAACATCCATGGGCTTACAACTTTAAATTTTATTAATTTAATTTATAATAAATGTCAAATAGGTGGATTTAAGTAAAACTATAAATAGAATGATCATAAATGGACAAAAAATATGAATTATAAATAGATTAATATTCAAATAGATTAAGATCGTATGTTTGACCAAATGGGCCGAAACCTATTTAATTCATTTTTAATTAAAATAATTTTTAATGGATGTATAAAAAAATTTATTAATAAATTAATGGATCCGATGATAATGATATTCAATTTTATATTATATATGGTCAAATAGAAAAAATAATATAACTAATAAGTTAAGATATATATATATATATATAACATTTTATTAATAATTTAATTTTATCCTAAAAATAGAATTATGTATAAATATTGAATATACAAATAATAAAAATTAGTATAACAAAATAATAATAATAATAATATGTTAATTTATTTTTCAATTTCAACTGATGATAAATCTACACTGTGATTGGATTTTAAAAATTTAATATCTTTTCTCATACTATCTTTTTCCATACAATATCGTTTTTTGCTGAAAAAATAAAATATAAATATAAATATAAAATAATTAAATTTTAGATAATTTTAATACATTTTTATGAATAAATTAAGAATTATATTTTATAATTGATAATTTTTTTGAATATTTATAATTTTTTTACTATATTTATTTTAAATATTTATTATAAATATTGAATAACTTAAAAATATTGATTTATGATTAATGTTTGATGATAAATATATTTTTTAAACTATTTTTTATTTATATATAATTATATTTTTATAATATTTATAAAAAAAATTTAAAAATAATATTAATTAAAAAAAATTCAGTTGAATGTTAAACCAAAAACCCTTTACCTCCAATCTAGTTTTAATAACATTGTTTTCCTCCAATATAATTTTGAGAAAACACATGAATTATTTGACTTTTTTATTAAATTTTTAAATTTTAAAAATTATTTATGGGATCTTTAAAATTTTTTATTTTTTTTTGAGAATCTATATATTTTTAAATTTATACTTTTGCCTTAAATAACTTTATTTCATTTTTAAATTAAGTTTATAAACTTATTTTAACATTTTAAATCTAATTTTATGATACTATTCAAAATAAGTTTATTTTACATTAAAAATTTCAACTCATGTGTTGTTTATTAAAAAATTTTAAAGTATGGTATATAGCAAATATATTTTAAAAAATAGAGTTTATAAAAACGATAATGTACAGTCCCGTTGATTTCATGGGTCCGCCCCATTCTGAAATTTTGTATGGAAACCGGCATAATACATGCCGGTTTTCAGCCGGGACCCACAAACTTATACTTGAAAAGTTGCTCAATAAATGATAATGAAATCAGAAACTTAAACTAGAGAAAGTTTGTTGACTCGGGGCTAGCTGAATTTTGCAATTTTTATGATTTTTCTTGAGATGGCCCGACGAGTTTAGTATTTGAACCTTTTGGCCTTCTCATTTGGAGAAGATTTTAGAAAATGACGGTATCGTCGCCGATCTCCGATGGTGATATCACGGTGGTTTCCTGAAAAATTTGTCATACAAAGTTAATTTTATTTAGCATCGATTTTTTCTTCTTCAGGAAGTTTGATTTTCTTTTTTACTTTTTTTTTTATAATATTGTAATATATAACTAACGTAATATAATTAATATAAAATAATATAAATGAATTAATGTGTCTACCGTCTGCAGTTTTTAAGTGGGCTAAAACTCTGTTTTTTTGTTTTTTTTTTAAACAGCAAATATTGACCTTTGGGTTGCTATTCATTCATAAAGCAACTTTGATATATGTGCGTGGATACCAGCTGAAAACCGATATGTACTATGCCAATTTTCAAATAAAATTTCACCATTGATATGGGTCTACGTGTTAAAAATTATCATTTTTTACTTTTGGTTTTATAATTTCAAATTTTTAAATATATTTATTGTATCACACTAATTCAAAAAATTTTAAAAATAAAATTAAAAAAAAAAATCGGACGAAAATTTTTGAGCTACTTAGGAATCCTTAAAGCTATTTGGAGGCTGAATTTAAAGGTTACTTACTTTCATCAAATTTTCGTACCGGCTAAAATACTGTAAATTTGAAATAAAATTTAAAATTTTTCTGTTTATAAAAAAATAATTCTCAAACTCATTCTATCTTAAAGTCAATTTTTTAAAATGTTCTGAAAAATTTACCACATTTTTCAAAAGTTTCATTTAGATAATTAATGCGATTTACTATAATATTTAACAATATTATTATTATATCCTTATCTACTTCATGGTTTAGATGAAAACAATTAGAAAAAGGAAAAAAAAAAGTAATTTTGTCACACAGTTTTAAAATTGTTCAAATACACCGCTCAAGCATTTTTTTTCTTAAACAAATGCTATTATAGTTATAGAATGAATCTAATTTTTCCATTCTAGTTCATGTCAGCAGATAAAAATATGTGTTGGCAATAATTTAATCAATACATCAACAAAAAAAAATAGACATATGGTATTGAAATTAATAAGATCAAAATTAAACCAATTCTAATTAAAATCTTAAATCCAGATTAAACCAAACTCAAATTAAAACAAATTAACCAACCAAATTAAAACCTTAAACCTATTTAAATTAACCTACTCTAATTTACTCGTTCTTCTCAAATTAAAACAAGGTAATGGTAAGTCCATTTTTAATCTGCCATCGAATTCGAAGATAAAGTGAAGGAGAGGCATGATTGTTGGATGGAAACAATGAGAAAAAGAGTTATTAATGTTAGAAGACGGGGGTAAAGATCATCCTGCAATGTACCAGTTGATCTATAACTGAAAGTCAATGCTCAAAAATTCTATTAAATCGTCAAGTTGTTTTCTTTATGCAAAAGGATTCCGTGTGGAACAAAAACTGCAGAAAAGAATATTCAGTAGCTTTTGATGCAAAACAACACACCAAATTCTCATTATTATTGAGCATTTGATGGCCAGACATATAGTCAGCTGAGGAAAATCTGAAAGCTTCTTTTAAAGTCAAGAGACAGTAAAAAAAAAAAAAGGAATGAGTTTGATCTTGTAATTTTCTTCACCATTCATCAATACATGCCTCAATTGTTTCATATTAAGAATTTCTAACTTTGTATGGCTTATAACCAAATTCTGAAGATTTTTAAAATTGCCTAAAGTAATTGGAAATTGCTATATTTTATTTCCATAGGATCTTAAATGGATCAGGTAAGTGATTGAATCTACCAAACAAATTCTAGACCACCATCAAACAAGCCATTTCCTTCAAAAAAGATCACTGCATAAATAGGTGAATTTTTATTGCTCCTTAACTGTAAATTCGATCTTTTGAAGAACAGTCACTGCATATACGCTTCAATCTTCTTTCAGTTATGCATACATTTAAATCCTTCTCCTGATCACAAGATTGCTCCAAAGACTGCATATAAAGCATTTAAATCCCTAGTCGACTGCTCCGTAATATCCTGCGCATGTACAACTCAAAAATGAAGATTGTCTACATTAAAGTTCTAAAAACGATATTGAGAAGGAGAATGGGTAAAGTAGAGTAGGTTTATTTAATTTATTTTAATTTGATTTTTTGCCGGCAAATCATAAATTCTTAAAATGGGAATGGGTAAATTGAAGGGGATTTGGTTAATTTAATTGGATTTAAGGTTTTAATTTGGTTGGTTAATTTATTTTAATTTGGGTTTCATTTAACTTGGATTTAAGGTTTTAATTTGGATTGGTTCAATTTTGAATTGATTAATTCTGATGCCACATGTCCATTTTTTTGCTGATGTGTCGATTAGGTTGTTACCAACTTATATTTTCTTCTGTTGACTTGGATTAGGGTGGCAAAATCGAACCCATTCTATAATTATAATGGCATTTTTTTAAGAAAAAAAAAATGCTTGAGTGGCATATTTGAGCCATTTCAAAAACTTGGGTGGCAAATTTACCACTTTTTCCATTAAAAAAATGACAATTACAAGACATTAAAAATTATTTTGTACTAATTGTTCATCCAAAAATCTAAAAAATATTGAACATGGCTAAAATTCTTATATGTTCTTTGCAATCACAATATACTCATTATGATTAGCCATGCATGTGCATTTCAACGATTTCTCTACCATTGGATACTAATTATTTTTTAAAGTATAATATTTGATTTCTATTGATAAAACCTATTAAACACAATATTTCTATAACACTTCCAATATTAGAAGACATATAATTATAAATAGTTAACCAGATACCTTACTTGTGAATCGAGGTCCACCAAACTTCCATGAAGGCTTTAGTGTAACGCCCTTATTACAAAAGGATCCAAAATCTATCATTCATATCTATATTTGGCATTCAGCAAATACACGTGCATATCTGACATTAATTCATTATATATATCTAGAGCATACTTGATTATCACATATTTACATTTTATAGGTTCACAAGTATCACTATCATTTGCATTTGTCTTTACATATTAGAATCATTATTTCATTGAACATTACAAGTTGTATTGTAACACCCCAAATGATATAATTCAAAAAGAAATATTAATGAAATTGAAATTAATATTAAGTTTAATTTTAGGACATCCAAATAACGAAATGATAATAAAAATGAGGACAAATATATATATATAAGGTAAAATAGACAAGAATTTAAATAGAATGGGGTTTAAGAATATAGGACCTAATAGCATAAATCTATAGAGTGGGGTTTAAAAATAAAAAATAAATTTGCCTAATTCCTATGCCAAAACGACACTATTTTGCTTGCTTTTTCCCCTCCTCTTTCTTTTTCTTCCATCTTTCCCGATTCTGCCTCTCCCCTTTTTTTCGATCTCACTCACTCTCTCCAGCCACTAACTTTCAAACCTCTCCTTCTTGCCATTGCCTTCGTCTTTTCTTACCATCCACCGTCGGTAATGATCTGATCCCCCTCTCTCTGCCGTATGACGACAACAGCTCCCTCTCCTTTTATTTTTCATTTTTTTTCTTGTGTCTTGGTCAAGAATTATGGCCAACCATCACCTCTAGTTTCTCCATCGGTCACCTACATTTAAATTCTGGTTCCTCCTTTAAAATTACAACCAAGAGGTATGGATTTTTGCCTAATAAAAATTTGGATCTAAGAGAATAGTGTAGGATAAAGTGGGAGTTGGGGATTTAAAGTTAATCATCTTTATTTTATCATCTCTTTAGGAATTTTTCTTAAATTTAGTTTAAATTTCATGATTATTATTTAAATTCTTCTTAAATTTACAAATGTTACCTTGATTTGAGTCATTTATTCTAAATTGATAAATATATTTATGAAGAAGAAGATAGTTTGAAGAAAAAGGAGAAGGGGAAAGAAATAGAAGATCTAGCTTGATTGTGAGGAGTATTTTGAGGCCTTGTTTGGTTCATGGTATAGTATGATTCATTAATGTATTGTTCTCTTGAGTATAATATTTGGGAGCATAATTCTCATCATGGTATTGTACTCCATGATTTTTATACACAATTCTTAAATTATGGATTTGTCTAATTTTTAGAATCACAAATTTGGTGATTCTCTATGATTTTCGTTATTTACTTTTACTATTTTAACCTTATTACTTTTATTTTTAGTATAATTAATTTTATAATTATTCATCTACCTGTAATAAATTACCATTACTTCATGGCCCCATTTTTCCTACTAATGTTTAAATATTATGGACCTAATATTCATTGTAATATTAAATTTATTTATATTATAATGTGTTTAAATTATTTATTAAATAAATATTAAATTCATTATTTTAGAAATATTAATATTATTTTTGATAATATTAAAATTATTATTTTAATATATTACTAATTATGAAAATATTTATATTTTTTTAAAACTGGAGGGTAATTTCATCATTTTTAAAATAAAATTGTATAATACCAGACAGTTGAACAAAATAGAAAATATTATAAAATTACATATTATCATCTAGTTTTCCCAAACATCGTATCGTTAAAATCATACAGTATCATACTATACAATATATTAATGAATCACAGACTACCACAAACCAAACAGGGCTTGAAAGATTAAAGCTTGATTTTTGCCATCAAAAGAGGTTTGCAATCACTAAATTTATCATTTCCATAATTTTATCTTTATGCTTAATATAATAATTATAGTATGATAAGGTTTGGTTGGAATTAAATTAAAATGTATAAAATTAGGATATATTTGAACTTAATGAAGTGTTTTAATGTTGAAAAATATCATGGTTGAGTGGTGTATTTTTTTTATGTGATTATAATTGAAAATACATGTTACTAAAAATGGAAATAAACATGTTGATGTGGGACTTACGTTGTGAAAATACATGCATATGTGAATTTTTAATTGAAATGTAAATGTAATTAGTTGATAATTAAATTCATTACTACACATGTATGTACATAAATATGAAGTAGAAATACTAAATGTTATCCTAGGTAATAGAATGTGATAGAAGACAAACAAGAAGAGTATTTAGATATAAGTTTTATGTATGATGATATCTGTATAAACTTAAAAATACAGCTCTATAAGGAATGAAATTGATTCTAGATATGTTGTTTCTCATGCATTTTATGAGACATAAATTGCAACTTCAAAGAGAATATCTTAATACCCTTAGTAAATGATGGAAATTTCTAGTTAGGATACAGTTGGCCGCCTATAAGGATGAAAAGTCAATTTGGTATGATGGATCGTATGTTGGAGGGTATAAAGGTGAGATTGGTGGTGGTGTTTTAGGTGGACAAATATTAGAGTGTCGAATTAATTATCAACTTGGTATTATATGTATATATCAAAATCGACAGGAAAGAAAATAATAAATAGTAGGCCTAGTATAGGCCCACAGGCCTAGAAGGCAACAGTCCCGTGTATCCTTATGATGAATTCCATCGATTACTATGGGCAATAGAAAATGAATTATAAACTCTATTTAGTTGATGTAAATGTCAATTACAACTAAGATTTAGTATATTTTATGTTTTCAGTTGAACTAATATGTTGATTTATTGTGTGATTTTCGGATTCATAAATTATCAGTTATATATATATATATATATATATATATATATATATATATATATATATATATATATATATATATATATATATATTGGAAGACTTTCTTATTTTTTATTTAATTGTTGCTATAATTATGATTGTTATTTTTTTTGAAGTCTTAAACATATTTTATGGCATGA